>WNWK01025039.1:0-28963 GCA_009830355.1 Cherax destructor
GGGACAAAAAACCGTTATCCATGGAGGCAAAAAAGGGGGGTTAAAGAAAGTATAGGGGACCAACACTTATAGGGTGTAAAGCATGGGTTGCAAATGCTGCAGCAAGGAGGTGGCTGGAGGCAGTGGAGATGTCCTGTCTAGGGGCTGTGTGTTAAATAATGGAAAATTTGGGTGTGGAATTGGAGGTGTGGGTTACTAAAAAGTATTAGTCGGGGGGCTGAAGGGGTTGTTGAGGTGGTTTGGTCATTTAGAGAGAATGGATCAAAGTAGAATGATTTGAGAGCGTATAAATCTGTGGGGGAAAGGGAAAGGCGGGGTGGGGTGGGTCCTCAAAAAGGTTGGAGGGAGGGAAGGAGGTTTTGGGGGTGGTTTGAACCTCCAGCAAGCATGTGTGACGTGTTAGATAGGAGTGAATGGAGACGAAGGGTTTTTTGGGATCTGATGAGCTGTTGGAGGGGAGCAGGGTAACTTTTTGTGTTGATTCAAAACCAGTTATGATTTGTTGGACTTGAGTCCAAATGGGAAGTACAATGCCTGCATTTTAAAAGGGGGGGTCTGGGATAGACTATTCTCAGCTTCGTATCTGGCGCCTCTGCAAAGACAGTGATTATGTATGAGTGTGGTGGGTGTTGAATGATGAAAAAAAGTATTTTTTTTTTTGGGAAATTTTTCGTTTTTTTTGGGTCCCCCTGCCTTAATTTTTGTATTAATTTTAACTAATTTTTTTCATTATTAAGGTTAAAAGTATTTAAGAAATTTTAAAGAGTAAAAATATAAATCTGCATTCCTTATGTAAAAAAAATCTGTTTTAAAGCCCTATATCTTTAAAGGGGGCTATGTTGATGGGATGAGAAAGAGTATGGGGGGGAGGGGGCTGGGGGGGGAATGGGGTTGGGAGGTGAGTGCAGATGAGTGGTGAGGAATTCATTTTTCTCAACGGAAATGTATCAGTAGTTTGATCCCACTAATGTAATCTCATCGTGTGTAGATAAATGTTAGATCCACCCAGTTGTTGTGTTTACTACTTGAGGTTAGATGGAAATATTTTTTAAAGAGTTTGTGCATGACACTACTTCTCATGCTTGTTTGCTGCACTGTTAGGTAAAGTGTGTGTTGCACATTTTGGAACTGTGTTGCACATGTGAGCTAACAGTGTGCTGCACATGTGAGCTAACAGTGGGGTTTTACATGTGTATAACTGTGTATTGCACATGTGTGCTAACAGTTGCGTGTGTGTGCCTGTTATGAATTCCATACGTAAGTGGTACCTCGAGTTGATTTTTTTCGTTGAGAATGCTGTTCAAGTGCCATTAAAAAAACGAATTTACCCCCATAAGGAATAATGTAAAATAGACTGTCCTTTTACCCCCCAAAAAATATACCTAAAAAAGCATTTAAAAAATAAACTTACAAAAAAAGGGTTTTTTGGGGACCATGTAACCAGTACCACGTACTAAACTTTGTATCTGCTTGCAAAATTTTGGGTTTAAAAAGTTTTAATTAAAGTTACTATGTGGAAGGTTGTTTAAAGTTTATTTTTTTTTTTTTTTTTTTTAATTTTTGTTGGAGTTAGGTTTTCATTTATTAAAAATTGTCAAATGCTTTTTTATTTCCAGAATACAGCCTCTCCTCACTTGGAAAACTTTTTCCGATGACTCAGATTTTGGGACTCTCTGACCAGTATCATACCTAAATAATGTGATTAGAGCTGATTTCCTCTATTTTATTCTGTTTATTACAATATCTCGTACACTACTGCAAAAAATTTAAAAATATACCAAAAAGTTATAAATGGTGCAAGGTGACATCAAAAAAATATCAAGGTTGTTGCCAAACACATCATCATTATGTATCTCCTCCCTTTGGTGAATTAATTTAACGTGGTCTTAGGCGGAACTCCGTGTAAGTGAAAAGGGTGTGCCTTTTTTTTCTTGGTGACAATGTGGATGACATTATTGATGTAACTGCTTTTCTCCTTTGGTTGCTATTGGTTGGGTTGTCACTGGGATGCTGCTTTTTGATCACTGACTCAAAATAATTTTTCTCCTGCTGTGTGAAAAAGTTCACTCTGAATTTAGGTATTGTGAAGACAACGTCATCTTGTGACAGAAGTTTGTCAAGATTAAAGTTTTCATAAACTGGATATACTGAATTCCCTTATTGACATGGACTGTGTTTTTCCCTTAAGCTTCATCCTGCATTTAGTCATGAAAAAAAAAACACTCTATTTAATTGGTATTTGGGGAAGGCGTCGTCTTATGACAGTTTGTCTGATTAAAGTTTTCATAAACCGGGTATACTGAATGTGTCAAATTTACATGGCTGTTTTTTTTAGCTTCATCCTACATTTAGTTTTTTTGAAAAAAAATGTAAAAAAATAGGGAAAACTGATTAAGTTCCCCGGGTTTAATTTGAAAAAAAGATGGCTTGGATGAAAGTGGTCTGCTTGCAGACTAGGTAGGTAGTCGGTTATTGGTCTGAGTTCAGCAGTTGAATGTTGCAATGCATTGACATTTCTGTCAAATAAGAGTGCTGCTTCTTGATCTTTCTCCAAACCCATCTGAAATTCTGCATTTCTTCAAATCTGTGTTTACAGGTCCCCCCTGTTTTCCAGTGTCTGGTCCCTCGGTTTTCGAAAATTCATTCAGAATGCTGCTCAAGTCCTTCCCGGCAATTTTTAAAATAATGTCACGTAGGTTGTCTATTTCAAACCCCAAAAATACACTTGCAACAGCATTTGAAAAACACTTACATAAATGTTGGTTTTGGGAAATGCACAAAAAGGCCCCTGTACTTTGTTTTAACCCTTTCTGTTATCCATTTTTCTGGACCAACAGGTTCACATCAAAAAATTCAACAATACATCTGTGACTCATTATACCCTCCAAATTTTTAAACACTATGATTTGTTAATTTCAGTGGACCCCGGTTTGTTTTTTTGTTCCAGAAAGCTGTTTAAGTGCCCCTTTCCAAACGAATTTTTTTTTTTTTTTTATTAACACATGGGACCCAAGGCGGGGTTGGCCTGAAAAAAAAAAAAACTTTCATCATCATTCCTCCATCACTGTCTTGCCAGAAGGGTGCTTTACACTACAGTTATAAAACCCCCAAATTTTACCCCCCCTCCTTCGGGGTTACGGCACTGCCCCCATCCCCAGAACTCAAGCCCCGGCCTCCCGGTTTCCCTGAACCCCCTTCATAAATTTTTACTTTGCTCACCCCCAAACAACCGTCAAGTTTTAAAAAACCATATGCCTCCTTTCCCCTCCTATCAAATACGCTCACACGGGGTTTTTTTTAAATAAAACCCCTCGCCCCTAAAATTTCCCCTTTACCCCCTCCCCCCAAACCCTTTTCCCCTGGCCCGGGACCCCTCCCCCCTTCCCTCCACTACAGATTTATACACTCTGAAGTCACTTTTCTTTCCATTCTCTCCCTGCCCAAAACCACCAAAAACCCCTCCTCAGCTCTCTGGACAATGGGTTTGGTAATCCCTTTCCTCCTAATTTCCAAACCCCAAATTCTCTGCATTATATTCACCCACACATTGACCTCAGACATGACATCTCCACTGCCCAGCCTTCTCCCTCGTTCAACATTCATCCCCCATGTTTCCCACCCCATAAAAGGCGTTGGTATAAAAACTCCCCATACATTCCCCTTTTTACTTCCATGGACAAGGTTCTTTGTCCCCCACAGACTCCGGGGGTTTCTCCACTCCCCCCCTTTCCCCTCATCAATTTTTGTTTCCCACCTCATCCTTCATAGACCCACCCCCAAACATGCCCCACTCCCAAATATCTGAATACATTCCCCCCCCCCTTCTCTCCCTCCAACCCCAATTAACCGTCACCTATTTTTTGTTATCCTCATCACCTTATTTTTCCCATATTCCTTTAATTTTCTTCTTTTACCCACCCTACCAAATTCATCCACCAACCTCTGCAGCTTCTCTTCAGAATCTCCCAAAACACAGTGTCATCAAACAAAAACAACTGTGACCACCCAAAATTTTTATTGCTTCTTTATCTTTTTCCCAACACCTCTTGCCAAAAACCCTGCATTTAACTTCTCTTATTTTATCTATAAATATATTGAACAACCCCGGTGACATCCACATCCTTTTCTAAGGCCCATTTTTTCTAAAATGGCCCCTTCCCTCCACACTCTAACCTGAGCCCCCACTACCCTTTAAAAAATCTTTTTTCTTTCAGTAACCTTCCTCCTATTCCATACACCTGCAACATCTGCCACATTGCCCCCTATCTCCCCTATCATCCCCTTTTTCCTCCATAAATGCCACAAAACATTTTTTTCCCTTAAAATACTGTTCCCCCTATTTTTTCACTAAAAACATTGGTTCTTCACCCCCTTCCTTTCCCAAAAACCCCCCTTGTTTCAACCTGCCTGTTTTACCCCTTAATTTTTTCTTTTAAATAACTCTACCATCCCACACCAGGTACCCCTCAACAGACTTTTTCCCCCTAAAATTTTTTGCACTCTCTTTTGCCCCCTTTGCCTTTATACAAAGGAACAATACCCCGCTCTCGGGCCAAACCAGGTACCTTCCCTCTTCCATTTTTTATTAAATAATCCCCCAAACCCCAAAATTACCCCCCTGTTTAAAAATTTCTATCTTTTCCCATCAATCCCAGCTGCCTTACCCCTTTTTCACCCTCCCCTCCAATTTCCCCCTACCCCCAAAACGGCTTTTTACCTCCCCAAAGATTTTTCCCCCTTTGCCCTACCCCACAAATCACCCCCTTCCCCTTCTTCAACATTAACAAATCCTCAAAATATTCTCTCCATTTTCCCCCAAAACCTCTAACTCTCCAAATAACTCTCCTCTCCTTTTTTAACTGTCAAATCCATTTTTTTTCTCTAGGCTTTTTCCTTTTTTTAATCTCTTTTTCCAAAATTTTTTCTTATTTTCAACAAAATTTGCTGATAACATCTCCCCACTCTCTCATCTGCTCTTTTTTTACATTGCTTCCCCACTTTTTTAACCTCTTTTTTTCTCTCCATATACTCTTCCCCCCTTTATCCTTCTACTTTGAAAAAAACCTCTCATATGCTAACTTTTTCCCCCTTACTACTCCCCTTTTACATCATCATTCCTGTCGCTCCTCTTCCCCCCCGAACCCACCCCCTTTTTAAACCCCAAATTTCCCTGCTAAAACACTCTAACACAATTTTTAAATCTACCCCATACTTTTTTCGACCCCTTTGCCTCCCTCTCCTGGCCATCTATCCCCCAATAGTTGTTTATATTTTTCCTAACTGCCTCCTCTTTTGGTTTATAAACCTTCACCTCTCTTTTACTTACTGATTCTATTTTCCTTTTTCCCATCTCCCTTTTACTCCCACTGTAGCTATAACAAAAAGTGATCTGATATATCTGTAGCCCCTCTATAAAAAATGTACATCCTGAAGTCTACTCAACAGTCTTTTTTTCTATCAATACATAGTCCAACAAACTACTGTCATTAAGCCCCACATCATATCTTTTTATACTTATTTATCCTTTTTTCTTAAAAAATGTATTACCTATAATAAACCCCTTTCTTAAAGTTCAATAAAAGGGTCCCAAAGGAATAATGTAAAGTAGACTAGTCCTTTTTGACCCCAAAAATAAATTACAAAAAACATTTAAAAAAAAACACTTACATAAGGGCGGGTTTTAGGGAGGGGCGAACACCCGGGGGCCCCTGTATTGGCCCCGGTTTTCCTTGAGTTACAATGGTTCCCGCTTGGGGTATTTTGACTTTAAGATGGTGCAAAAACAATTATTTTGGGAGAAAAGAAAGTACCCAGCATAATCAGCCCTCCATGATTTGTATTCATTCATTTATTTAGTTACAGTAATTATTTGTTTATTTACTTATTCAATGACAGTATTTATTTAAGCCCTATTCATATCCAACTTGGGGTATTTTACCTACGATGGGTTTGTGGTAATGCAAGTCAGGGGAAAATTATTATAAAAATGTTGCAGTCCACCACCCCGTAAAGTAGAATTTTAATTTTTTTTACAACTGTCAAGCTAATCTTTTTTAAAAATTTCATCCCAAATTGGTTTCATGTGCTTTGATCTGTCCCTTTGTAATTTTCATGCATCAAAAAAAGATTTTTACTCTTTTTCCTTTTCTTTTGTTCAGCCCCTTGGTTAATTCACAAAAAACTGGTTAATTTCAATAGTAATCATCTTTTTTGCCTTGCATCTTTTCCCAAAAGCCATACTTTAAATTTTTAAGCAAAAATAAAAATAATAATACCAAAAAAAGGGTTACCCCATCTCTGGTAAAACAGTTGAGCATGCACTGCACAGGGTCATCTTTGCCTGCACAGTAAACTAGTCTGTCAGTTACAGGAATTTCAAGTGTCCTCATTCTTTTATCTAGACTAAAGAGGTACTGGGCCATCGGTTCCTGGAAATTGGTGTATCTGTGCATGTATGTATGCATGAATGTATGCATGAATGTATGCATCTGTGAAGACAAGAACGTTATCCAGGAGGCCTAAAGGTGAATGTATCAGAGTATAGTGGTACCAACACACTCATATGGGTGTGAAGCATGGATTTTAAATGTTGCAGCTAGGAGAAGGCAAAGGCAGTGGAAATGTTGTCTGAGGGCAGTGTGTGGTGGGAATATTATGCAGAGAATTTGTAATTTGGAGATTAGGAGGTGCAGGGTTACTAAAAATATTATCCAGAGGATTGAGGAGGGTTGTTTAGATAGTATCAACATTTAGAGGATGGATCAAAATGGGATGACTTAGAGGTGTATAAGCTGTATAACCCCTGTGGTTTAGCGCTTCTATTTGATTATAATAATAATAATTAGAGGGTGTATAAATCTGTAGTGGAGGGAAGGCAGGGTAGGGTCATCCTATGAAAGGTTGGAGGAGGTAAAAGGAAGTTTTGTGTGAGAGAGAGCTAGGACTTCCAAGAGTGAGTAGAGGCAAGGGGATTTTTATGTGTTGTTAAACAATGACCAAGGGATTCAGGAAAAACTGTTAGCTGGACTTGAGTCTTGGAGGTGAGAAGTACTTTGCACTCTGAAGGAGGTGGAGATAGTATTGCAATTTGGAGGGCATCTGAGCCATTATGTCAGCACATTTCGAGCATAACAATCATGAAATGATCGGTGGTGAGTGTTTTTCTTTTTCATATAACCCTACCTTGATGGAAGACAGCCAGTGTTAAAAATATGAAGCATAAACAAATGGTGAGAAGTTACAGGTACCGTTAATAAATATAATATAAAAATGCCCAACATTTACTTGTTCTAACACATTATACAGTGATAAAACTCCAGAACCAATCACAGGTATAGGTTGGATGGCTTCTTGATGAAGTTGTGATATTGAAGTGTTATCACTGCCATGAATGGATGATAATGTGTTAACATAAGATGTTAGGTATGATTGCAGTTGGTTCACAGTAGTGTCTGTAAGGGAAGGTCATTAACTTAATGAAGCCATAGTCAACTATTTGGCTAACCCAGATGATGTGACCCAGCATGAAACCCTTGTGTGATTCATTTGACAAGGAAGCATACCTAGCTATTGTAGGAAATGGAATAAAATATTGACATGATGGAAAAGATAAATGCAGTATAATGGGATTCTATATTGACTAAAGGATTGCATTATACTGCACTTTGTCTTTTCCATAGATAGCTTTTGTTCCAACTACATAACTGTCATATAGATTAGAGTAGCAGTACACTGGTGATGTACCTAATTTGTTTAACTTCATAAAACACAACACACGTGTATATTTACCGCTATTAGAACGGAAGAGGGTGTATGGTGACTTACCCATATGATTCACCTTACCCAGGATTCTAACCCGGGATCTTTAGGTTGTGAGCTAATTAAGATGTTGAAAAAGAAACATTTTAGACTTATTTTTAGGTATAGAGGGATTGTGAAAAAAAAAAGTGAGGAAAGAGATGCAATATTGTCCATTAAGAAGTTCATAAATTCAGGTTAGGGTTGTAGAGGTGCACGTATTGGGTTGAAGGCCCTGAAAATCTGCACGAATATTGATTAAATACATGACAGTGCTTGGGTTGTCTACAGAACAGATGCACTATTTATGATATATATGAGGTTTCAGCAAAGTGCAGAAATGTTCCATATTTATAGAATGAGATATTTATTTTAGATCCCGATGGGGAAGTGGAGAAAAATTCTTCCTCCTTAAGCCATGGGTGTCGTAAGAAGCGACTAGAAACCAGGAGCAAGGGGTTAGTAACCCCTTCTCCTGTATAAATTACTAAATGTAAAAAGAAGAAAAACTGTTTCTTGTATTTTGGGGTCTCCCTGCCTTGGTGGGAGATAGCCGTTGTGTTAAAAAAATAATTTACAATAATGTGTAGGTTGGGATAATTTTACATGGCCTGAGATTCAAATGGCTATCTAAATGGACCCCATTGCTAATATATAAAGGGGGATGTTAGTCTGGCTATCTCGCTTATAGATAGCCAGACATGTAGAATATTCAGCTAGATAACTATTCAGATATGTAGAGCTTCCATATTAGTTATTACATTAGTTATTATTAAAAAGAAAATCTTGAGAATTTCAGGATACCAATAAATTGATTCTTTTGTTTCATAAAAATAATGATAAAAGCCACTGCCAGTAACCTTGAAATGACAGGTTGTGTTAGCATTGGGACAAAGGGAAATTGATAAAGGAATTATTATTCAATGAGCCTGGCCCATGGCCCGGCCGAGAGAAAAACTCTCAGAACTCATCAAGGTAAGGTATGCTTGAGGTCATTATTCCTCAGTCTTGAGCGGCTCTCATGAGCGGCAGGCCGGACTTGAGTTCTGGAGATGGGAAAGTACAGTGCCGGCACTCGGGAAGGAGGGGTGTTAATGTTGCATTTTTATAACTGTAGTGTAAAGCACCCTTCTGGCAAGACAGTGATGGAGTGAATGATGATGAAGGGTTTTTTTTTTGGGGCCACCCTCCCTTTGGGGGGGGAATCGGCCGATGTTTTAAAAAAAAAAAAAAAATAATAAAAAAAAAAGATGTCCTTGTAAAAATAGGGAAAAACAAAATCAACTATTAGTGGATATTTCAAATTACTGATGGGCTAGAAAGTAAATTTTTTTTTTAGAAAAAGTTTTTTTCATTAATAAACGAAAGGAAATTTTGATCACTGTACAGGTTATGCATCCCAACTGTGTTTCTCAATATTAATATCTGATCTGAAAAGAAGGCACCTGAAACTGTGAATGTACTGCTTTCATTGGCACAAACGAGGTGTTATTATTTTTCTTGTTTTTCTTTCTAGCCCTGAAGAATATGTCCCGCCGGGGAAAGTCCCACCTTTTCCTAATCTGCAAGAAGGTAAAAAGAATTTTCAATAACCCCAAAGATTTTTTCCCCTCTTTCTCTGATTGAAGGTCTTTGCCGGAGCATGTTTTACCTGGTGGTGGAAATTTGCCCTTTTTGGAAGGGTAGAATGAGAAAGAACGTTGACATTCCCCATTTTTTTAGATTGAAGTATTGACCAGTGACATTGGTGATGCCCTCAATTTTATTCTCAAAATTGGATAATATTTGGTAGTATTCAGACAATTATCATGTTTTAAAAACTGAATAGTGTGGTATGTCAACACCCATTGTTTACTGCTAGTTGGAGCTACACTGACCAAGTTACTCTAATCTTCAATAAGTAGAGTGAAGGGAGAAGTGGTCTATATGGTAGATAAACTTGGTGTATTCTGTTGCATTCTTGTATGGTATAGATGTGCCTTTGGTTATAGCATGTTCTACAGCTACCAGATATTGGGTAAGGGTTTTCAGTCACATGATTAATAATTAATGCTAATCTTCCCATTATAATATTGCTTAATCTACCTTGAGTTTTATTACCACATTTTGACCACAAATTTCAGTTTTCACCTCTTGTTTGCAATTGAGATGAAAATTGGGATTCATTTGTCACATTTAGAGATTTCTTTGTATTATTGATAACTAAATGAAATACAGTGCAGTAACTCACTATTAATGTGTAATTTTGGAGAGAAACTTTATGCACCGTTTCAATTTGTCCTGGATCATTATTAAGGTCGTGAAATTGTAATAGCATGATTGCAAACAAACCATGGAACGGGTGGGGTTTGAACCTGTGGCGAGTCCTAAAACTCACAGACCAGTGTGTTAACCACTGTGCCAAGAGTCATCCAACTAGGTATATTTCTAAACACCATAGAGAGGGTAGCATGGGCCCCACTGTGACCACAAATACAGGTTTTTACAGATAAATCCCACACCAGTGTGACTGTGGCGAACTCTAGCTCAAGTCCCTGGCTGAGTGTTTAATGGACTGGCCTGTGAATTTTAGGACTTGCTTGTCATGGGTTAAACCTCACCTCTTCCGTGGTTTGGTCCTTGATGGATTTAGATGTCAGCTAAAATTTCCTCTTAAAATTTTTGGGTAAATAGTGAATTGTTTCAGACATGGTATTGAAACTTATTCTTTAATAGTTTTTAATGTGATAATTGTAGATGTAAATGTTTAATTACAGAACTGTTGCAGCAGTTTCTGAGCCACCTTGGACAGTGTTATTCATTATTTTAGATCCTTCAAGGGTTACACTTAGTAAACTTCCAGGGTTTTCATTAGGAGCATTGTTGGCCAGTGTCCTGAAAATTTGTAATAAACGAATGTAATAAATTAATGGAGGGATCAGGATTCGAACTCAAGCTTTGGGGTTACGGGGATTAGTGGCAGCTGGCTGGTAATCAGAGGCTGTGATTTCCAATCCTGGTTACTCCATTGAATTACTGCCAAATTGACTAGTTAATGTATGAGCCAATGTAACTTGCTTATAAAATTGATTCATTAATAACTATTTATTATTAATTATAGTTTGTGTTCATTACTCATTGTAATTTACTTAATGGTTTACAGCATGGTATTTAAATTCCAGACCAATCTTGAGTATTTTTATATATATATTTGAGCTTTTTTATATATATTTAGTGAAAACCAGGCCATAATTTTAGTGTCTCCTAGCTGAAAAATTCAATTATTAGTGTGTGGTAAAAGTTTACTCTTGTGTTTGTTCTCTCTCAGCCATCGCCATCGCATGACGGAACAGGAAGAGGATGAGGAATTGCTGGCGGAGTCCAACAAATCATCTAAGATAATTACCCGCTTTGAGGAGGCCCTAGTTATATCATCAATGGAGAAATGCGCGATTACCAAATTCGAGGCCTCAATTGGATGATTGACTTACAACAAGAATTAATGGTATTCTTGCTGATGAGATGGGTCTGGGGAAAACATTGCAGACTATTTCCCTCCTTGGGTAAGATTGCTGAATTTTTCATGAATTTTTATCTCTTGTTCAAATGAACATTTTGTTATACTGGAAATCTTCTTCTTTCAACAAACCATCCATATTCCACTGAGGCAGGTGGCCCAAAAAGAAAAACAGAAATTTCTCTTTGTAACTTTAGTAATGTATACAGGAGAAGGGGTTACTACCTCTTGCTCCCGGCATTTAGTTGCCTCTTACAACGCATGACTAACAGAGGAAGAATTCTGTTCCACTTTCCCATGGAGACTTGAAGTCATATTTCTCATTAATATTCATGTGCTCTTTCTTTTTAATATTAATTAAAGCAGGATTATAGATGCTGCAAAGGAAATAATTGTTTGCATTTTGCAAAATATAAATGAAATAGTTTTTCCTGTTCATTGTTTTAACTCAGCTCATTTTTGTCTCATTTAATCTCATTTTAGTCTCGCATCCTCACATCCCCAGGTTTAGCACTACCCCATTGATATGATAATCTATGGAAAAATTGCAAACAGCAATATAGATGCAAAACATCCATGGGGGTGTTAATGATAGCTCTAGTCCTTTTGTGGTGCATTCAACACATCATCGGAGTTTGTAGTGTTGCAAGAAGAGTAGGACTTCCAAGCAAATCGTTCAGGGAAGAGTCTTTGCTCGAATCATTGAGCAAAGACACTTCCATAACGTGTTGCTTGGACTTCCTCTCTTTTCTGCAACATTCAAGCTCCTGATGTGTTGATGCAAACAAAAAGGCTAAGTATCATTCAACTTCCCATGGTTGTTTGCATGATAATCTATGTATTTGTTTTGATATGACAATCTATGTATGTATTTTCTTTGATATGATAATCTATGTATTTTCTTTGATATGATAATCTATATATTTGCTTTACTTTTCCTCAAGAGTTGGTGTTTTCCCAAGCATCTTTATGGTTGCATTCTCTTTGTAGGTACATGAAACATTTCCGCAACATTCCTGGGCCTCACATGGTCATTGTGCCAAAATCTACACTTCAGTAACTGGGAGAACGAGTTCAAGAGATGGTGTCCCTCGCTACGTGCAGTGTGTCTTATTGGAGATCAAGAAACTAGAGTATGTTTCATCTCTACAAGTTGCATATTATGTTTTTGTTAAAAAATGCTGTAGAAACTTATTTTTAAAACAAAGCACTTGTACTGTAATATGATTGCACATGATTTTCATTGTAATCATGATAATTATTAAGCCACTTAAAATTATGATTATCAATTTCATATAAAAAAATTTGTCTGGCATATCAGTAGAGATTTGTCAGTTTCAGTTGTACAGGAGGACCTCACTTATGCAGCAGGTTAAGTTCTTTCTACCACTGTAAAGTGAAACTTATCCTTTTTCACTTTCAAATGCATTTAACTCTTTCAGGGTCCAAGGCCATTTTTGGAAGTGGTGCACCAGTGTCCAAGAATTTAAAAAAAAAAAAATTCTTATTTTTTTCTTATGAAATGGTAGATAATCTTTTTCTGAAGGTAATAAAACAAAAAGTACGAAATTTGATGGAAAATTGACGAATTATGCTCTCGCAATTTTGATGTGTCAGCGATATTTACGCATCGGCGCATCTGCATCAACATCCGCGAACATCCGACAATTTCTTACATCCGCATTCGCGTCTGTAAAATGAGTAAATAAGACATCCCGTCGTATACACCTCGCATACCGGATATCTAAATTTTTCACATCGGATACATCCCTAATTTCCTCTGTTCATTAGTTACGTTTTCAGTCTTTACAAATGAATTCCATTTTGATTATTTATTCACATAATGAATTTTTATTCAAACCAAAAAATATAAGATTTACTGTTCTTCTTTCAACACGTCAGCCGTTTCCACCGAAGCGGGGTGGCCCAAAATGAAAAACGAAAGTTTCCCTTTTACATTTAGTAATATATACAGGAGAAGGGTTACTAGCCCCTTGCTCCTGGCATTTTAGTCGCTTCTACGTACACGCATGGCTTACGGAGGAAGAATTCTGTTCCACTTCCCCATGGAGATAAGAGGAAATAAGAACAAGAACTAGTAAGAAAATAGAAGAAACCCAGAGGGTGTGTATATATATATGCTTGTACATGAACGTGTAGTGTGACCTAAGTGTAAGTAGAAGTAGCAAGATGTACCTGAAATCTTGCATGTTTATGAGACAGAAAAAGACACCAGCAATCCTACCATCATGTAAAACAATTACAGGCTTTTGTTTTACACTCACTTGCAGGGACGGTAGTACCTCCCTGGGTGGTTGCTGTCTACCAACCTACTACCTAGAAAGATTTACTGTTATGCAATATTATAATAATTGTACAAATAATATCACCACATTTGTGAACGTATATTAGACCCACCAGCTGGTGCGTATTGAGACGTGTGAGGTCATTTGTTTACTCTTGAACATTGGCAAAATTTAACATTTCTGCTACTTTGAGCTCAGTTTCAAGCCATTTCAGTACTAAAACCAATCAAAATCATCTCTATATCTGTAATATATCTTCCATTCTGTCAAATGAGACCAAGAAATCACAAATATAACTATAAAAAGTATATGAAAAAACACTGCAAAGTCGCTGTTTTAATCGAAAATTACGGTTTCAGTTTTTTTTCTCTCATTATGCACTGTGTGCTGCAGGATTTGTTTTACGTGGTGCACACTTACCACATAGATATATTCTCTCATGTCTAGGCCCAAATTTACCGCTCAAAGCTTATCTGAGTGAGCTGAGCTCATGACGTAGAACTACGGTTTGGACCCAGAACTCAAAGCTGTAGAACTACGGCATGGACCCTGAAAGGGTTAAAAGCCTGTTAACATGTTTACACTATCATATATAAAGTTAGCAATAGAGCTAGGCCCAAAAACTGCAAATAAGGTACACTCACATTACTTGCCTTAAAATATTTTCGTCCTTAGCTTATAGTAAGTGGTGAATGTGTTTATTGTAGGAAGTCTGAATAAATGAAGAATGGCTATAATTGAAAACTGCTGCATTAGTGAAATGCCGTAAAGCAAAGCGCTGTACGGCACTTCGCTTGCATGAATGCAAGTAAAACAAATAGGATGCTGTGTAAGCAGCTGTTAGTATTAAACAATAAATATGTTTATAATGGAACAGGGCTTAGTTAATATGACAGCTTCACTGAAAGTGTATTGTGGTCTTTAACTAATGCACGTTCAGTTTGGTCTGAAAGCTTTAATAAGCTGTTTGTAGGTTATCAAAGTTCATCAGTGCATAATTCATAAATAAAGAATTACCTTCACCAATAATTACTGTTAGATGTGTAATTAATGATAATACATTTGTAGGTAGTAGGTTGGTAGTCAGCAACCACCCAGGGGGGTACTACCCTCCTGCCAAGTGAGTGTAAAACGAAAGCCTGTATTTGTTTTACATGATGGTAGGATTGCTGGTGTCTTTTTTTTCTGTCTCATAAACATGCAAAATTTCAGGTACGTCTTGCTACTTCTACTTACACTTAGGTCACGTTTATGTATACACACTCATCTGCGTTTTCTTTGATTTTATCTTAACCCTTTAACTGTCCACACGTAGATCTACGTTCACTCGCGTACTGCTCCGAATATTTAAAAAAAATTTTTTTTTTTTTAAATGAAGAGCGCATTTTTATAAACAGGATAGGCTAAAAAAAAATTTTTAGGGCCAGTACTTACCGAGATATAAGCCCGCGAAGTTGGTGCTAAATGATGTGTCGGCAACATGGAGCACTGCCGCTTGCAGAAACAATAAACATTTATTGTTTTTTTTTTCTTGTTTTTTTTCCATTTTCTGTTGTTTTCATGCTATGATACTAATAATGTTTTGATGCAGATCTTTTGATATCATTGCCAATTCTTGTTTAGACACAAATGTTTGGTACTGAATTAGTAATCATACTGTCACAAACACACATGTTCACACTGATTGATGAATTTGTACACCTGGTTCAATCACATACTATTGTTTACATATATATACAGTGGTACCTCGAGTTACGATATTTTTTCGTTCGAGAATGCTGTTCAAGTGCCATTACCAAACGAATTTATCCCCATAGGAATAATGTAAAATAGACTAGTCTTTTACACCCCAAAAATATACTTACAAAAGCATTTAAAAAATAAACTTACATAAAAGGGCGATTTTGGGGACCATCGTAACTCGAGGTACCACTGTACAAGGTATTTACAGATCCCATTTATGTTTCTAGAAGTCCACCACTGTATGATACTCCAAGAAGCATGGATTCATACAGAGTGCCACTCCACATTGCTGACACATGTATCGTGTGTCTTCTCGCACTTGGGGTCGCTGTGTAGTGTAAGCACACACAACACACTTTTCTGAGAGTACTTCTTCTTTGGAGTAGATGGTAATGGTATCAGGCAGTGACAGTTAGGATTATTCGGTTAGGCACTTCCCTTCTGGTTGTGGGGTGACAGGTCGCTGTTGTGGGGTTACAGGTCGCTGTGGAGTGGCAGGTATAGGTGTGGTACCATACTTTCTCGCTATCTGCTTGATGACATTTCGGGTGAATTCCGCATATTGTTGTCGCTTCCCAGTCTTTATTTTGAACATGTTGAAGGCATTGAGCATTGCAATGTCAACAAGGTGGAAAAACACTTTTATATACCACTTGCGACTCCTACGAACACAGTCAACAAAGCCTATCATCATGTCACACTTATCAACTAGTCGCATATTGTTCGTGTAGTCGATGACAACACCTGGTTTTTCAACAGGTTGATTGTTGAGCTTTCTGATTCTGTCTGTTTGTACCATCTCGTTTCTGTGGATGGTTGACAGCAATGTCACGTCCCTTTTGTCATGCCATGTCAGTGCCATGATGTCATTGGCATGAAACGCTTGCACTACACTTCGTCCAGTGAACTTTGGCATGTGTTTTCTGTTTCTTCTCACTGTTCCACATATATCAGTATTGTTCACACGTAGGAAATCAGCAAGCATATGGCTTGTGTACCAGTTGTCTGTGAACAATGTATGACCTTTGCCAAGGTATGGTTGCATCATCTTGCGAACAACGTCACCAGAAATGCCCAACATGCGCCTGGTATCATCGAGTGTATTTTTGCCTGTGTTGATAATGACATCCAACACAAGACCAGTCTCACAGTCACACATAACAAACAGTTTTATACCAAAGCGATTACGTTTGCTTGGTATATATTGTTTGAATGACAGTCGTCCCTTGAACAGAATCAAGGACTCGTCAACAACAATGTTCTTGAATGGATAAAAGTAGGCACTGAATTTTTGCTTGAGATACATAAACAATTCCCGGATTTTGTAAAGGAGGTCATTTCGGTTTGGTGTATTCCTGTCTGAGAAATGCAACATTCTCAGCAACAGAATGAATCTGTTGCAGGACAGGAGGTCACGGAAGACTGGAGTGCTAATGAAGGAGTCTGTGGACCAGTAGTTTGCTATATTGTTCTTATATGTGGTGGCATAAGCATGATAGTGCCAAGGAATAAATACATTTCAGCCACAGTTGTATTTTTCCACCTGCGCAGCCGTGACGATTCTGTAACATCTACATGGTCCATTGTATACTGGTAGTACAGGTTGGTCTAGGTAACAATCAGGTTCATTATCGGCTCATCAAAGTATAGTTGAAAATAGTCTAACTCAGTAGACTCATCAGTGATGGGACAGTGTGGCATGATGCCACTTCCGCTGTCATCAAAAATGAAAGGATGTGGCACGAATGGTGTATGTTCAGTCCAATTCCATTCACGATCAGCTGGTGCAGGGTGGACCTGTGGCATGGGACATGGGGGAGAAGGAGGAGGGACGGGAGTGGGGCCAGCACATGGTTGAGAGGGTGCCGCGTGGTCCTTTGTCTGTCCACACATCGCGCCACGAGGACCAGGCATCATGCCACCCACCACCTCTTCCTCCATCCCAGCATACTCTCCTTCATTATCACTTTCACTATCAGTGGCAGGGGTTCTGGATTGTGACCTGCCACGACCCTTGCCTCTGACTGCATATGGCACACTGCCTGAACGTAGGTATTGACGCCCAAAAGCACGTTTCACTGGGGAATAATGATAATCACTTTCACTCGACGAATCGTCTATGGGCATAAAATCGATTTCATCATCGTCACTTATATCACTTTCACTATCGTCACCATAACACATGGAAAATGATAATTTCCTCTTGCGGAGTTGCCTTTGGGTAGTAACACTAGCAACCCCAGAGGTGCTAGGCTGAGGGTCTGTGGCCACACTGGCCACCCCAGAAGTGCTGGGCTGAGGGTCTGGTATGTCCACACTGGCCACCCCAGAGGTGATGGGCTGAGGGTCATCTAGGTTGTCATCAATAGTTTCACTAATTCCTTGATTATTAGTGGCTATATCACTGTCTAATCCACTAAGCTCGCGTTCTCTATCACTTTCCGAGAATAGTAGAGTGTTAATACGACGAGGTGTGAGTGAATCACGTATATCTACGTTTGGACAATTAAAGGGTTAATAGTTATTGTTCTTATTGCTTTTCCTTTCATATCCATGGGGAAGTGGAATAAGAATCTTTCCTCCATAAGCCATGCGTGTTGTAAAGGTCAACTAAAATGCCGGGAACAATGAGCTAGTAACCCCTTTTTCTGTATAGATTTACTAAAAAGAAAAAGAAGAAAACTGTCAAAGTGGGATGTTTGAATGTGAGTGGATGTTGTGCGAATGATAAGAAAGAGATGATTGTGGATGTTATGAATGAAAAGAAGCTGGATGTCCTGGCTTTAACCCTTAAACTGTTCACACGTAAATATACGTTCACTCGCGTAGCTGACCGAATATTTTGAAAAAAAAAATCATTTTTTTTTTAAAAAATGAAGAGCACATTTCTATAAACCGGATAGGCTAAAAAAATCAAATTTGGGCCAGTACTTACCGAGATATAAGCCCGCCAATTTGGTACTGGATGCTCACCTAACGGCAACATCAAGTCCTGCCGCTTGCAGAAGTATTGTGGATATACTTTTTTTCTAGTTTTTATTTTAATTTATATAATTTTTATGTTCTGATAATTACAATTTACAATAGTTCTTGTGATTTCATAGTCAATCTTTGTTCTAACACTAATATTATGTACTGAAATAGTACTCAAATAGTCAAAATCACACCAACAGGTGAACATATTCACCTTCCTTGGTCATTTACTATTATCTATAAATATATACAAAGTATTTATAGGTCCCAGCAATGTTTTCAACATCCTGGAGTATATATGAAACTCCTTGAAGAATGGTGTGTTGACAAGTGTCAGATAACTACTGATAAGGCAGTGACATTGATGAATGAATGTGTGCAGGGAACCCTTGCTTTTTCACTCTGTCTATCTGTCTGTATCTGTCTATCTCTCTAGCTCTGCTTATCTGTCTGCCTGTGTGCCTGGAGTATATGAAACTCCTTGAAGAATGGTGTGTTGACAAGTGTCAGATCACTCTTGACAGCCTAGTGACATTTGATAAATGTCAGCAGCGCTGGAGGGAACCCTCCCTTTTTCAATATCTGTCTGTCTATCTGTCTGTCTATAACTGTCTGTCTGTCTATCTGTCTGTCTGTCTATCTGTCTGTCTGTATCTGTCTGTCTATCTATCTGTCTGTTTGTCTAGCTCTGCTTATGTCTGTCTAACTCTGCTTATCTGTCTGCCTGTGTATGTCTTTCTGTCTGCTTGTCGCAGTCTTAGAGTGCGTCTTGTAAGCCAACAGGTATTATACACGATGCAGAAGTGACGATGTGATGCGTATTACTTGACAGGGGTTTCCATGCTTATTATGTATTATATCTACAAGCATTGTATAGCACTTTGCCTGGAATTTTTGGGTTATCCTAGGTAATTTACACTATGTATAATAACTGTACTTATGTGTACATGTGAGAGAGAGACAGAGATATAGGACATATAGATATAGATAGATATATAGACAGACAAAGATATAGACAGACAAAGATATAGACAGACAAAGATATAGACAGATAGAGAGACAGCCAGAAACAGCCAAAGCCAGCCAGCCTGCCGAATACATAAGAACATAAGAAACAAGGAACACTGCAGCAGGCCTACTAGCCCATGCAAGGCAAGTCCATGTCACCCCCCAACTTAGACCAATGACCCACCTAGTCAGGTCACATCCTCTGAAGGAAGAAGCATGGCATCAGACCTAGTAGCACAAGCTTGTCAGGTCCAACTCACACCCACCCACAGCCACTCGTATTTATCTAACCTATTTTTACTTTCCTCTTATAAGAGGAGTGTTAATGCGACATAACATCATTGAAATCCCTGGTGTTTGCCACACTATTTGCTCTAGCTGGCACTCAATCGAACTGGTGCTCCCACAAGGTACTAAGTGGTCCCCGATTTTTTTAATACTGCGCACACTGAGGGCACAGACCCATTCTCTCATGTCTAGGCGACTCAGGCCTATCGCACTAAATTTGAACGAATGTAAAATAAAACGTAGATGTACGTTCAGTCAGCTACGCGCGTGAACGTATATCTACGTGTGGACAGTTTAAGGTTTAGGTGAGACAAAGCTGAAGGGGGTAGGAGAGTTTGTGGGGAGAAATAAATGGGATTAGGTCAGGGGTTTCAAATAAGAGTTAGAGCTAAAGGAGGAGTAGCAATAATGTTGAATAATCAGTTATGGCAGGTAAAGAGGGAATATAAATGTATAAATTCAAAGATTATGTGGAGTAAAATAAAGGTTGGATGTGAAAAGTGGGTTATAGTAAGTGTTTATGCACCTGGAGAAGAGAGAAGTGTAGAGGAGAGAAAAGATTTTGGGAAATGTTGAGTGAGTGTTTGGGGAGTTTTGAACCATGTGAGAGGTAATTGTGGTTGGGGATCTTAATGCTAAAGTGGGTAAAAATGTTGTGGAGGGAGTAGTAGGTAAATTTGGGATGCCAGGGGTAAATGTAAATGGGGAACCATTAATTGAGCTATGTGTAGAAAGAGGTTTGGTAATATAAGTAATACATATTTATGAAAAAAATTTAAATAAATATACAAGGTATGATATAGCACGTAAGGAAAGTAGTTTGTTAGATTATGTATTGGTGGATAAAGGTTGATGGGTAGGCTTCAGGATGTACATGTTTATAGAGGGGCAACGGCTATATCGGATCATTATTTAGTTGTAGCTACAGTTAGAGTAAAAGGTAGATGGGACAAAAAGAAAATGGCTACAGCAAGTAAGAGAGAGGTAAAAGTGTATAAACTAAGGGAGGAGGAAGTTAGGGTGAGATATAAGCAACTATTGGCAGAAAGGTGGGCTAGTGCAAGTATGAGTAGTGGGGGTTGAAGAGAGTTGAGATAGTTTTAAAAATGCAGTATTAGAATGTGGGGCAGAAGTTTGTGGCTATAGGAGGGTGGGTGAAGGAGGAAGAGGAGTGAGTGGTGGAATGAAGAAGTAATGGGTGTGAGAAAGAAAAAAAGGTAGCTTATGAGAGGTTTTTACAAAACAGAAGTGTTAATAGAAGAGCAGAGTATATGGAGAGTAAAAGAAAGGTGAAGAGAGTGGTGAGGGAGTGTAAAAGTAGAGCAGATGAAAGAATGGGAGAGGCTCTGTCAAGAAATTTTGCTGAAAACAAGAAAAACTTTTGGAGTGAGATAAAAAAGGTAAGAAAGCCTAGGGAACGAATGATTTGTCAGTTAAAAACAGAGTAGGGGAGTTAGTAGATGGGGAGCTGGAGGTATTGGGTAGATGGCGGGAATATTTTGAGGAACTTTTAAATGTTGATGAAAAAGGTGAGGTGGTAATTTCATGCACTGGTCAGGGAGGTATAACATCATTTAGGAGTGAAGAAGAGCAGGATGTGAGTGTGGGGGAGGTGCGTGAGGCATTACGTAGAATGAAAGGGGGTAAAGCAGCTGGAACTGATGGGATCATGACAGAAATGTTAAAAGCAGGGTTGGTTAAAAGCAGTGGTTGGTATTTTTGTTTAATAAATGTATGAAAGAGGGAAGGTACCTAGGGATTGGCAGAGAGTATGTATACATAGTTCCTTTATATAAAGGAAATGGAATAAAAGAGATTGTAAGAATTATAGGGAATAAGGTTACTGAGTTTGGGAGAGTGTGTAAAGGTAGAAAGTTGAAAGTGAACATAGATAAGAGTAAGGTGATGAGGGTATCAAACGATTTAAATAAAGAAAAATTGGATATCACATTGGAGATAGGGATTATGGAAGAAGTAAATGTTTTCAGATATTTGGTAGTTGACGTGTCAGCGGATGGGTTTATGAAAGATGAGGTTAACCATAGAATTGATGAAGGAAAAATGGCGAGTGGTGCGTTAAGGTATCTGTGGATACAAAAAACGTTATCCATGGAGGCAAAGAAGGGAATGTACGTAAGTATAGTGGTACCAACACTCTTATATGGCTGTGAAGCATGGGTTGCAAATGCTGCAGTGAGGAGGAGGCTGGAGGCAGTGGAGATGTCCTGTCTAAGGGCAATGTGTGGTGTAAATATTATGCAGAAAATTCGTAATGTGGAAATTAGGAGAAGGTGTGGAGTTACTAAAAGTATTTGTCAGAGGCTGAAGAGGGGTTGTTGAGGTGGTTTGGTCATTTAGAGAGAATGGATCAAAGTAGAATGACTTGGAGAGCGTATAAATCTGTAGGGGAAGGAAGGCGGGGTAGGGGTCGTCCTAGAAAAGGTTGGAGGGAGGGGGTAAAGGAAGTTTTGTGGGCGTGGGGCTTGGACTTCCAGCAAGCATTTGTGAGCGTGTTAGATAGGAGTGAATGGAGACGAATGGTTTTTGGGACATGACGATCTGTTGGAGTGTGAGCAGGGTAACATTTTGTGAAGGGATTCAGGGAAACCAGTTAATTGATTTAGTTGGACTTGAGTCCTGGAAATGGGAAGTACAATGCCTGCACTTTAAAGGAGGGGTCTGGGATAGTGACAGCTGGGAGGGACTATTCTCAGCTGTCGTATCTGAGTGCCTCTGCAAAGACAGTGATTATGTATGAGTGTGGTGAAAGTGTTGAATGATGATGAAAGTATTTTCTTTTTGTAGATTTTCTTTCTTTTTGGGTCACCCTGCCTCGGTGGGAGACGGCCGACTTGTTGAAAAAAAAAAATTATAGGTAGTAGGTTGGTAGACAGCAACTGCCCAGGGAGGTACTACCGTCCTGCCAAGTGAGTGTAAACGAAAGCCTGTAATTGTTTTACATGATGGTAGGATTGCAGGTGTCTTTTTTGTCTCATAAACATGCAAGATTTCAGGTATGTCTTGTTACTTCTACTTACACTTAGGTCACACTACACATTCATGTACAACCATATATATACACACTCCTCTGGATTTTCTTCTATTTTCTTACTAGTTTTTGTTCTTATTTCCTCTTATCTCCATGGGGAAGTGGAACAGAATTCTTCCTCCGTAAGCCATGCATGTTGTAGAGTCGACTAAAATGCCGGGAGCATGGGGCTAGACCCTTCTCCTGTATACATTACTAAAGTTAAAAAGAGAAACTTTTGTTTTTCTCTTTGGGCCACCCCACCTCGGTGGAAACGGCCAATTTGTTGAAAGAAAGATTTAGTAATTTATACAGAAGGGGTTACTAGCCCTTACTCCGGCAATTTATCGCCTCTTATTATAAGCATGACTTACAGAGGAAAGATTCTTTTCCACTTCCCTTATTGAAACATTAATTGATCTTCAAATGCCCAGTTTTTAAAAAGGACATTTGTAGGTTGGAACATTAGGAAGCGGAGACCCTCCTGTATTTTCATTGCTCCTGTTAAAATAGAGATCGTAGTTATATTAAAATTGATGTGTATAAAAATATTATTTTTCAGGCCACATTCATTCGTGAGGTGATGATGCCAGGGGAATGGGACGTGTGCATCACTTCCTATGAGATGTGTATTCGAGAGAAGTCAGTATTCAAAAAATTCAATTGGAGGTGCGTTTACATTTTCTTTATAGTACGTATTTTATTTACTAATGTATTTAATAGCTTCTTGAAGTGTTAAGGATTTTTTAAATGAGTTGGCTAAAATAAGCTGGGTCTTGCTGTTTTGTTTTGATTATCCTAAATTGTTACAGATATTGTCACATGATGGTAGGATTGCTGGTGTCTTTTTTCTGTCTCATAACATGCATGATTTCAGGTATGTCTTGTTACTTCTGCTTACACTTAGGTCACACTTCACATTCATGTACAAGCATATATATATACACACACCCCTCAGGGTTTTCTTCTATTTTCTTACTAGTTCTTGTTCTTATTTCCTCTTATCTCCATGGGGAAGTGGAACAGAATTCTTCCTCCGTAAGCCATGCGTGTAGTAAGAGGCGAC
The DNA here is from genome assembly GCA_009830355.1 of Cherax destructor. NCBI lineage: Eukaryota > Metazoa > Arthropoda > Malacostraca > Decapoda > Parastacidae > Cherax > Cherax destructor. The sequence continues at coordinate 23,706 of WNWK01025039.1, forward strand.
TAAAATGCCGGTAGCAAGGGCTAGTAATCCCTTCTTCTGTATATATTACTAAATGTAAAAGAAGAAACTTTCGTTTTTCCTTTTGGGCCACCCTGCCTCGGTGGGAAACGGCCAACGTGTTGAAAGAAGAAGAAGAAGAAGAAATAAGGTACATTAAGATTTGAATGGATGATCTCTACAGTATATGATGGGTTTGTATTCTATTAATGTTTGTTTAGTGAAGTGGTACTTCATTACACTTGCTAGGAGGGATATGCTGTATTATACATTTTAGTTAATGAATAAGTGTAGTGAATGCTAAGAAGAATGTACTCTTCAAGGGGCATGATTTTATACTGGTGAAGGGGTTTTGATCCAAAGAATTGAAGCTACCCTTCCCTTCCTCAAATATCTATATTTCTTCAGGAACTGTATGACTGATGTGTTTAATTCATCTCCACGAATATAACAATTAATACTAATAGGATTAGAAAGATGTTTTAAAGTAAAATGTGCCATAAATTAAGAAAATACCCTTAGTTTAACAATGTTAGTTTATAAAATGTAATGGGTTGACAAAGAAATTATACATTAGAAGTTTAATGAGGTACAAAACTAGCAGCTCATCTTCAGATTATTTGATCATCTCACCATTGAAAAAACCCTGATCTGGAGTGATACTGAAGCAGTTCTCAGAGTAAACTGGTCTGTACAAAATTGAGTAGCAGAGAGAGAGAGGAGGAATAATTAGATGAAAGGAAGAATAAGATGAGGGTATGTGAATACAAGTAGTGTAAGGATCAAGTGAGAGGATAGAATGAAAGTATGTAGTTACTATAGGTTGAAAGATAGGTGTAAATGGTGAAAGATATTGAGAAAAAATTCATTGAAGGAAACAGTGGAAGTGAGAAATATTAATATCAGGAGAAAGCTGTTTAGTGGGAAATTGTCTGTTGAGTACAGTATAGATATCTTAAGTAGTTACTGTTGTAAACGTGTTTAACAGATTATCTACTTATTGGAACTGTGAAGTGAGACATATGTTTCAATTCAGGTACATGGTGATTGATGAGGCCCACCGCATTAAGAACGAGAAGAGCAAACTTTCGGAAATTGTCCGAGAGTTCAGGACTACCAATCGCCTGTTGTTGACAGGTACTCCCTTGCAGAATAACCTTCACGAGCTATGGTCACTGCTCAATTTCTTGCTTCGAAGTTTCAGCTCCTCTGAGGTGAGACTTCCCTCACGTTAAATGGGGTAATTTTTGTTTTCTTTGATTTTTTTGTGTAAAAGGAAAAGCCATTTCTGGATGCAAAATTATGATTTCACTGTTGGGATGGGTCACAGGGCTGCCTTTAAAGCAAAATATGGAGTAAAGTGAATTATTGTTTTACGTTTTATTTGCCTTTTAATTTTTTTAATGTTTTATTTTTTTCAGAATATTTCAATGAGGTGTATTTAAATAATGCAACTACATAGCTTAAAAATATTAATTTGCATTCAGTTTTTATGGACATCCGTGGGCATGATTCACTCTCGTTTACACAATTGCTTTTCCATGGCATAAGCATGTTTAAGTTGTATCATGTACTTGTAGAGATAAAGATTATTATTATTTTTTGTTAACTGATTGCAGATGATAACTGAATAATATTTTGGTTCCTCCTGATCTATTATTAAGTCTAGGACTGACCAAAATATCCTGGTTCATTTTGAATTTGTGAGTTTTTGTGATTTGTTCCCGTTGTGGTATTTATGATTTTTTTTCAGTGTCAAGTTGTTAAGAGTATACTGTGTGAACTTTCTTTGGAGATGTCGTTTAGCAAAATATGTGGAAAATTACATGAGCATAGAAAAATACATGACTTTTAATGATATGTCTTAGATGTCAAGATCATATAAATACTGTATTGTATTGTACATGTGTGTCCCTTGGCACTTATTCTAAAATACCATATAAGTATGGTAAATAATCGGTTATTGTGAAAGAATTGTGTACAGCAGAATTTAAGTTTTTAACATTGGTACAGTGGTACCTCTACTTACGAGCATCTCCCAACTCGAACAATTATGTAAGTGTATTTTTGAAGGTGCTTTTGTAAGTATTTTTGGGGTCTGAAATGGATTAATCTAATTTTCATTATTTTTATGGGAAAAAAAACCTTTTGGGATTGGCACTTGAATAGCCGCTGGGCAATTAAGCTCTTCCGGACCACTGTTTTTGGGCCCTTAGCATTACTTAACACAAGACTTTCCTTATGGGCTTCTTAAAGCAGATAAATACCATGAGTGATAGAATTCATTTTAAAAGATAAGATGAGCACTTTCCACCTGCCCCCTAACTGTTCATTATCACAATTTGTTGTTAAAATTTAGTCAAAATCAGGCATTCCATTGTATTTTAACCTTATCCAGTTGTAATTTTTATTTTGAGAAAAAAATTAGCATAGTCTTTTCTAATATAGGTGTTTTTTTGTTTTATACGTACAGTGCATTATCACAGATTTTCACAAAAAATAATATATGTATTTTATTGACATTATCGGCAGCAACATTAAATTTGATCATCTTTGTCCATTTTTTTTTTTTTTTTTTTTTTTTTTTTTTTTTTTTTTTTTTTTTTTTTTTTTTTTTTTTTTTTTTTTTTTTTTTTTTTTTTTTTTTTTTTTTTTTTTTTTTTTTTTTTTTTTTTTTTTTTTTTTTTTTTTTTTGGGGGGGGGGGGGGGGGGGGGGGGGGGGGGGGGGGGGGGGGGGGGGGGGGGGGGGGGGGGGGGGGGGGGGGGGGTGGGCGGGAACAGAGAAGATGCGCTGCAGAATATTCTCATGCAGCTAAGGGTTGAACCACCCTTACCTTTGATGGAGCAGAACCTGGCCCACCATATACAACAGACTACCACTTGGGAAGCACTTGTTTTGGGTCTTTCCCTAAACTTACGGACATTATTCAAGTCCTAAGCAGGCTCCTGAAGGTTGAAGAGGAAAAAACAAGACTGAAGGATAGTCTTTTTTGGTACTGATTGGTATTGTTTAAAAAATTTCTTTTTAAAAAAGTAACACTTTTTTTCTGTAGGAGGATGGGGTGTGAGGGGGGAGTGGAGACGAGCTGTTGGAGGTGCGGGGGGGTAATATTTTGTGAAGGAATTTGGGAAACCGGTTAGCTGGAGGTGGGAAGACAGTGCCGCACTCAAAAGGACGCGTTTGGGGTTTTGCTATTTTTAGGAATTTAAACTTGATCTGTGCGCCCAAGACAGTGATAGTGCAATGATGGTGAAAATATTTTTTTTTGGGGGCACCCTTGGTGGGAGACGGCCCGCATTTTAAAAAAAAAGATTTGCAAATATTGTAGAATGCTGATATGAAAGATTATTACATGTTTCATATTCTTTTTGATTTGTTTTGTTGTTTTGTAATACATATATATACAACATATATGTAATTTTTTTTAAAAGCACCAGCTGTCTCCACAGTCAGGGGTGACCTAAAAAGGTTTTCTTTTACATGTAGTAATTTATACAGGAGAAGGGTTACAGCCACTTGCTCCTATAATATAAATATTTAAAATTTTTAAGTAAAGAAGACAAACACTTAAACCACACCACGGGCGGGGTAGAATCATGATCAGAGTCATTAAACCCAGACTGAGTTTTTTGACCTCTGATCCAGGTTTTATTCCTGCCGGGGATGGTTTGTTTGGGAAACTGTCAACGATTTTGTGAGACAAACCACTTGTTTATTTCCGGGAATATTTAATTTTCCACTGTAATGAAAGTGATTCAGTGTTCTGTACAGGATGTTTTTTTGACAGGTGGAGAATGCGGGGCGATGATTGTGCTTAAAAGTTGCTCCCGCTTCGGGAAAATGGGGTCGCGTGTCCTACTGTTTTCCCAGATGACCCCAGGGGAGTTTCCGGGAGGACTATTGTGTATGGCAAAGTATTCATTTTTTGTCGAATTGATGGCCAGACAGCACATGAAGATCGACAGAGGCAGATTGATGAATATAATATGCCCAATTGTAAGCTTTAAAAACTACTACATAATTAGTTAAGGGCATTTCCAGGGCTTCATTAAATCCAACAGTGTATCTATCATATTTTTTAACCCTTTGACTGTCGCAACCCCCCCAATCCTGAGGTGTCTCCTGTTGTCGCAAAATTTAAAAAAAAAAAATTATTTTTTCTTATGCAATGATAGAGAATCTTTTCCGATGGTAATGACACCAAAAGTATGAAATTTGATGGAAAACTTACGGAATTACGCTCTTGCGAAGTTAGTGAGCTCGGCGATATATACGCATCAGCAATTTTGCTGACTTTGAGCCCTATTTTCGGCCAATTCCATTGTTCCAGCCCCAAAACTCAACTTTTTCTTTAGAACTCTTATTTGTTCTATTGATTGGGTACAAGAAAAACCCCCAATTTACCGATTTCAAGTACCCAACAAAGTGGTCAGAAATTGGCAATTTGGCCAATTTTATGCAAAATAAAAAAATTGTCAATTTCAAAATAGGGTCCAGAATAAACAATGCAGACATTCCTGGCCAAAATAAGATGTTATTGTTAATTAGTCACGCCCTTTTGGCCCCTCCTATATTACTCTTGCTTTCTATTTTGATTTTTTATTCACACAAAAAAAAGAAGATTTGCCATTATGCAAACTATTGCATTATTGTAAAAATGGTATAAATAATATTAGTGCACTTGTGAAAGAATATTAGACTCACCAGTTGATGTGTATTGGGCGCGTGGGTTTTACCCGTTTACTCTTTAACATTGGCAAAAATCTAATATTTCTGCTACTTTGAGCCCCTATTTCAAGGTCGTTTTCATCATGAAACTAATCAAAATCATCTCTATTTCTGTAGAATGTTTTCCATTCTATCAAATAAGACCACAAAAAAGAGAATACAACCATAAATACTATACCCAAAATACACCTCCAAGTCGGGGGTTTTAATCCAAAAAAACGGGCAGTTTTTTTTTTTTTTTCATTATGTACTGCGTGCTTTGGGATTTTTTTTTTTACAGCGCACACTGACCACACAGACCCATTCTCTCATATGTGGGCCTACTAGCTTTCTCCCGTTGATTTGAAGCCGCTAGAATTTTTGAGTACATATATATATCGTCCGAAACAGTGGCTCGTAAGACCAAAACAGTTAAAGGGTTAAATTATAATAAACTTTATTTCAGTTTGTAGGTCATAAACTATACTATGTATTGTAGGTTGGTTAAGTAGTAAATATACTGCCTATAAGAGCCCACATGGAGACAGAAACT
>WNWK01025040.1:0-28963 GCA_009830355.1 Cherax destructor
TATAGGACTTATGTTGGTGAAATTGTTCACTGACAACTCACAACTCGACACTGTTTATGTATTTTTCAGCTGGACAAACTACTGTGATTTTAAGGGTTGAGCACCTTTTGTATTTCATAGATTTTTATTCAATGTAATCACTAGATTTTGGTCAGGTATACTAACAGTTTAATTATATACAGGACCTGTAGGTAGACCGAGGGCTGGCAACTGATTTCAAACACGAAACTGATTTAGGCCTACATTCCACCTTAGTTTTCACTTTAACATATATTAACTTATTGTATAGGACCACTGAGATATTCCTTTCAGATCTATCTTCACCTATTTCAGATAACTTCTTCTCTGACAAATATACGTTATGTTTTATTACGTATTTAAGGCATTAAGTTCCCCTGGGATTATGGCACTATGTTCTGCACACAAATTCCTTGTTTTTGACTCAGATAACTGTTTTCTGCCTGATTTGTTGAGCACTGGAGGATGTACCTTATAAGATCACTGGCCAGTTTAGGTTCTAGGACTAGAAGAGACCGAAAACACGAAAAACACGAACAAGCGGACGCGTGATGATTGTTAGGCTAGCCACTAGCAAATAATGCATGATTGTTAGGCTGGTCACTAGTAGATAACACTGATGATTGTTAGGCTGGTCACTAGCAGATAACACTGATGATTGTTAGGTTGCTTACTAGTAGATAACACTTGATTGTTAGGCTGGTAACTAGTAGATAACTGATGATTGTTAGGCTGGTCACAAGTTGAAAACACTGATGATTGTTAGGCTGGTTACTAGTAGATAACACTGATGATTGTTAGGCTGGTTACTAGTAGATAACACTGATGATTGTTAGGCTGGTTACTAGTAGATAACACTGATGATTGTTAGGTTGGCCACTAGCAAATAACACTGATGATTGTTAGGCTGGTCACTAGTAGATAACACTGATGATTGTTAGGCTGGTCACTAGTAGATAACACTGATGATTGTTAGGCTGGTCACTAGTAGATAACACTGTTGATTGTTAGGCTGGTCACTAGTAGATAACACTGAGGATTGTTAGGCTGGTCACTAGTAGATAACACTGATGAGTGTTATGCTGGTCACTAGTAGATAACACTGATGATTGTTAGGCTGGTCACTAGTAAATAACACAGATGATTGTTAGGCTGGTTACTACCAGTTAACACTGATGATTGTTAGGCTGGATACTAGTAAATAACACAGATGATTGTTAGGCTGGTTACTACAAGATAACACTGATGATTGTTAGGCTGGATACTAGTAGATAACACTGATGATTGTTAGGCTGGTTACTAGCAGATAACACTGATGATTGTTAGGCTAGATACAACCGCGCTGTATAACCCTTGTGGTTTAGCGCTTCTTTTAATTATAATAATAATAATAGGCTGGATACTAGTAGATAACACTGATGATTGTTAGGCTGGTTACTAGCAGATAACTGATGATTGTTAGGCTGGTCATTGGCAGATAACACTGATGATTGTTAGGCTGGTCACTAGCAGATAACACTGATGATTGTTAGGCTGGTACGAACGTAAGCAGATACACTGATGATATGTTAGGCTGGTCACTAGAGATAACACTGATGATTGTTAGGCTGGTACTAGTAGATAACGAGCTGATAGTAACTTGTGATTAGCTGGTCACTAGTAGTTAACACTGATGATTGTTAGGCTTGTCACTAGTAGATTACTGATGATTGTTAGGCTGGTTACAAGCAGATAACTGATGATTGTTAGGCTGGTTACTAGCAGATAACATTGATGATTGATAGGCTGGTTACTAGTAGATAACATGATGATTGTAGGCTGGTTACTAGCAGATACACTGATGATTGTTAGGCTAGTCACTAGCAAGATAACCATGATTGTTAGGCTGGTCACTAGCAGATAACACTGATGATTGTTAGGCTGGTTACTAGCAGATAACATTGATGATTGTTAGGCTGGTTACTAGTAGATAACATTGATGATTGTTAGGCTGGTTACTAGTAGATAACACTGGGTTGTTAGGCTGGTTACTAGTAGATAACTGATGATTGTTAGGCTGGTTACTAGCAGATAACTGATGATTGTTAGGCTGGTTACTAGCAATAACACGATGATTGTTAGGCTGGTTACTAGTAGATAACACTGATGATTGTTAGGCTGGTACTAGAGATAACACTGATGATTGTTAGGCTGGTCTACTAGCAGATAACTGATGATTGTTAGGCTGGTCACTAGCTAGATACACTGATGATTGTTAGGCTGGTCACTAGCAGATACATGATGATTGTTAGCTGGTCACTAGTAGATAACACTGATGATTGTTAGGCTGGTACTAGCAGATAACATGATGTGTTAGATGTTACTATAGATAATGATGATTGTTAGGCTGTTACTAGTAGATAACCTATGATTGTTAGGCTGGTTACTAGCAGATAACTGATGATTGTTAGGCTGGTTACTAGTAGATAACACTGATGATTGTTAGGCTGGTTACTAGCAGATAACACTGATGATTTTAGGCTGGTCACTAGCAGTAACACTGATGATTGTTAGGCTGGTCACTAGCAGATAACTGATGATTGTTAGGCTGGTCACTAGCAGTAAACACTGATGATTGTTAGGCTGGTCACTAGTAGTTAACTGATGATTGTTAGGCTGGTTACTAAGTAGTAACACTGATGATTGTTAGGCTGGTACTAGTAGTTAATCTGATGATTGTTAGGCTGGTTACAAGTAGAAACATGATGATTGTTAGGCTGGTCACTAGCAGATAATGCTGATGATTGTTAGACTGGTCACTACCAGATAAAACAGATAATTGTTAGGCTGGTCTTTGTAGATAATGCTGATGATTGTTAGACTGGTACAATGCAAATAACACTGATAATTTTTAGGCTGGTTTCTAGTTTGATAATACTGATGATTGTTAGGCTGGTCACAAGCAAATAACACTGATGAATTTTTAGGCTGGTCACATAGAAATACTGATGATTGTTAGGCTGGTCACTAGCCAGATAACACTGATGTTGTTAGGCTGGTCACTAGGAAAACTGATGATTGTTAGGCTGGTCACAGCTAGTAGATAACACTGATGTTGTTAGGCTGGTTACTAGAAGATAACACTGATGATTGTTAGGCTGGTACTAGCAGATAACACTGATGATTGTTAGGCTGGTACTAGAAGATAAACAGATGATTGTTAGGCTGTTTACTAGCAGATAACACTGATGATTGTTAGGCTGGTTACTAGCAGATAAAACAGATGATTGTTAGGCTGGTCATTAGTAGATAACACTGATGATTGTTAGGGTGGTTACTAGCAGATAACACTGATGATTGTTAGGCTGTTTACTAGCAGATAACACTGATGATTGTTAGGGTGGTCACTAGCAGATAACACTGATGATTGTTAGGCTGGTCACTAGCAAGTAGCACTAGTGATGATTGTTAGGCTGGTCACTAACAGATAACAGTGATAATGTATTCAAAAACTTAAACTAAAAGATTTTATTGGGATTATTGTCCTGGAGGGTTAGTAACCTAGGATAACCCAACAAAGACACTCTCATCATAATGGTTTATTTCTGTTCGGGGTCCTTTAATCTTCCCCAGGATGCAACCTGACTACAGGAAGTTAACAAGAATACTATTTACTGCTAGGTGAACAGGGACAGCAGGTGCAAGGAAAGAGAAAAATTAAGCACTGCAATTAGCCTAATGGCCCATACTAGTTTTGTTCAACCTACACCCACTCATTTTCTCATCTAACCTATATTTCAAGCTAGTTACCTAAAGGTCCTGCATTTAAAGACACTATTTCATAACCTGTACTTTCCTTTATCTTAATTCTAAATTTCTCAATCTTTAACCAATTACTACGATTTCTGTCTTGGTTAGATATTTTCAGCACACTGTTTTTATGCAGTTATCCTCTCATAACCTTGATATGGACTATAAGAATGATTCTTTAAGTGAAAATTACTTTAAGTGAAACTAATTTATCCTTAAGATGGCACACAGTGGACCACAGCATCCTTCACCTTGAAATAGAACATTATGGCATCAAAAGCCACACTTTTCCCTAAGTAACATTTTATCTTAGCATTTGACACCAGTATGTCTCCACCAATGGCATAACCTCATCAACTTGGTCTGTCGATGTAGGAGTGCCTCCAGACAATGTTCTTGGCCCTAGGCTCATCCTCATATACATCAGTGATCTCCCAACATATTCCTTGAACATACGTATTCTGTTCACAGATGGCACAACTTATGCCATCTACCACTCAAATCTGACTTCTCTCAGAAGCACTGTTAATGATGATCTTCTAAAAATATCTTCATGAATGACTACCAGCAAACTGACCCTCATATTCACTAAACCTACTGCATGATGTCTGGAAACAGCTTCAAATATCCAGCTAAACATAATAATCAATTGTTCTCTCATTGTAAGACACACCGAGGAAAATTTTTAGGTCTACACCTTGAAATTTAATATGCACATCCAACACATAAATAAGGTCTCCAAAACAGTAGGTTTGGGATCTATTATACCAAATCTCCTAAAACTGTTAAAAGATGGGCGAGCCGTTTTCATTTTTTTTTTTTTTTGCTAAAATTTCAATGGGAATTTGTCTGTGAATTAAGCAGCATTTGAAACATAGATACTGTGTTTTTAGTGACATTTTGTCTTACAGTTATATAGAAAAAAAATATTAGTGCCCTATTTGACAGGGCTTAGGGCAATATCGCTCCTACAAAATTGGTAAGACATACAATGTTCTAGTTGAAATCAGATGCAAGACGAAGAGTTAGGTTTTTGAATTACAGAGTCGTGAGCTTGCTGTCAATAGATTGCATTATAAAAAATGTTGAAATACGTGTTTTTTTTTGTTTAATTTGGTTGGGAAACAAAAAATCAGTAACAACAAACCGTAAAACATATTGCAAGCTCTCCCTGTAATTCAATAGAACCATCATTCCTCAATAACCTACGAAAGAATCATGATGCTCTGATAAATACTCTTTGCATGAGCGGTATTATAATGTCAATAACTTTTTCCTGAGATATTGATAATTATGTTTATTTAAAAATCTAGGTAAATGGCGTGCCAAACTTCAGCTGACTATAATCCCTTATTCTCAAGGAAAGCCAGAAGGCTACTGAGGTGCGTCTACCACCGCTCACCCACTACACTCCTCACAGAAGTTGCCATGTAGTGTATTTCAAGTGAAACAATCATAAAAATTTTGTGGGTAAAAAAAAACCAAAAAAAAACTGACTAATTGCCAACATGTCCTCTTCCCAAGTGAAAGATCGAAAAAAATACTTTTTAGTAAAAACATACTTAGAAATATGATAGAAACATGTTGATTACATCAACATGTTGCCAGAATTATGCACTATTTTTTGGTAAGAAAACTTCTTTTCCATAATTTTTGATTTCAATATTTTTATCACTCAAACGTCTCGCCTACCCCCTTAATAACCCAACAAAAAGCCGCTATGCAAACTATCACCCATACCAGTGTCAGACAACACACTCCCACTCTTCAAAAGCTTAAACTTACTTAATACAGTGGACCTCCGACTTTCGTGATTAATCCATTTCAGAGAGTCTGCCGAAAGGTGAAATTCACGAAATGCGAAACCATTTTCCCCATGAGAAATAATGTAAATCCAATTAATCCGTTCCAGACACTCAAAAGTATTAACAAAAAATAATTTTTTTTAGAGATTAAATATAGATTTACATACAGAAAACAATGACAAATCAATATACAGTAGAACGTCATTTAGCCGAGATTATTTGCACGTTACGGTATTGCACGATTTAAGATTTTGACACATTATCATCTTACACGTAAAGATGATATTACACGGTCGGCAGGAGGGGAAAAATTTTGAGCGCATGGTTATTTACTGCCTAAGAATCCTCATGCTTTGAGGAAAAGGGAATTTGTTTTTCCTTCCTGCAAACTAAGTTTATTCAGATACACGGGGCCAGGAGCTGAGTCTCGACCCCTGCACCCACAATTAGGTGAGTACAGTTACATACATTATCATACATAGCAGCATATGTGTAGAGAACCTAGGATAACCCAAGTCAGTCAATGGAAATACTGTCACTGACTTTTTGGGTTATCCCAGGTTCCCCATATGCTGCATGTATGTAATCTTCGAACTGTATCTGTGTATACCTAAATAAACTTACTTACAGTTGTGGGAAGGAAAACAAATAACCATTCTCACAAGCAGTCTTGTTACTACTACTGTTGTTGTGGTTCAGCAGACACCACCCGCCTTACCCAGCCACCACGGACCCCACCATCCCAGCATTCGTCGTATTTCATACGCGTCAAGAAGTCCTGGCTACAAGCCAGCTGTGTTTGTGAAGAATAAAATAAGAGTGAATTGTGTTTTGATCTTGAATTAACGAAGAAAACAAAGATATTAGACAAGACATAACCCGTGGCCGTAATGAAGTGTTACTTTGTACACATAAAATGATGTAAACATAAGTTTGTGTGACTGACTGACTGACTGACTTGACTATGACTGACTGCGTGACTGCTGAATGACTGACTGAATGACGACGTGCTACGGCTGACTGAACTGACTGACTGACTGAATGACTGACTGCTGACTGACTGATGACTTGACGACTGCACTGACTGAATGACTTGACTGACTGACTGACGATGCTTGACTGACTTACTGAATGACTTGACTGACTTACTGAATGACTTGACTGACTTACTGAATACTTGACTGCTTACTGAATGACTTGACTGACTTACTGAATGACTTGACTGACTTACTGAATGACTTGACTGACTTACTGAAGACTGACTGACTTACTGAATGACTTGACTGACTTACTGAATACTTGGCTGACTTACTGAATGACTTGACTGACTTACTGAATGACTTGACTGACTTACTGAATGGCCGACTTGACTGACTTACTGAATGACGCTGACTTACTGAATGACTTGACTGACTTACTGAATGACTTGACTGACTTACTGAATGCTTGACTGACTTACTGAATGACTTGACTGACTTACTGTGCAATGACTTGACTGACTTACTGAGACTGCCAAGACTTGACTGACTTACTGAATGACTTGACTGACTTACTGAAAGGCTTGACTGACTTACTGAATGGCTTGACTGACTTAATGACTGACTTACTGACTGACTTGACTGACTTAAAGTTAGACACTCAGTTCAAACATCGACTTCAGTTCAAGAACTTCTACTATCCACCTCAGCCCAGTAGGGCCACAGCATAACTCTCCACTCTCTTCACAATCATCCACAAACACCAGCACCCACAATTTAAGGTAAATACTATTATTTCTATTACATTTGTAGTCTTAAGCAGTAAAAACAACATAATACATCACGATAATGAACTACAATTACATATTCACTTTTATTTATGTAAAATCTGTTGGTCTAAAAAAAACTTTTTTGGCTTTTTGTGGACTCCCAGGAACGTAACCCTATTTTTCCCATTAGTTCTTTTAATTATTTAACACGAAATTATCTAACACGACTTTTTCAGGAACGTAACTATCGTGCTAAATGACGTTCTACTGTAGTAAAGCAATAATATCACACTTATCTTTATTGAAGAGTTTCTTTGGTGTATGGAAGATGGGAGGAGGGGAGAGGATGAAGTTACACTATTGTTTGGAAGGGGAATCCCCTTCCATGAAGACTTGAGGTACCAAGTCCTTATTTGGGGTTACTTCCCTTTTTTATTTTTTAATGCCACTAGGATCAGCTTGAGAGTCGCTGGACCCCTGTCGCTCAAAAAATTGTTCCAGAGAGCTCTGTTTCTGGCGTCTCTTTAAAATTTGCCTAAAATGGTACAAGACATTGTCATTGAACATGTCTCAGACATGGCCTGCAATAGCTTTGTTAGGGTGATGTTCCTCCACAAATCTTTCCATCCTACTTCACATTGCACAAATCTCCTTAATCTCTGAAGAAGGCACCTTCCCTCTCTCTTCCTCCTCCTGAGAAGCAATTTCCTCAGCTGTGCTCTGTTGCTGTTGCAGATGAAGCTCTTGCAGCTCGTCAGTGGTTAGATCTTCACTGTGGTCCTCCACCAACTCTTCCACACCCTGGCCACTCACATCCAACACCATGGACTTCCCAAAGCCACAATAGATTCCACAACAGGCATAGGGTTGTCATGGTCAGCCTCAAACCCTTCAAAATCTTTGTCGAGGACACAATCTGGCTACAATTTTCTCCAAGCAGAGTTCAAAATCCTGGAAGTCACTCCCCGCCAAGCCATATCTATAAGAGTTATGCAATTGAGGATATTGAAGTGATCTTTCCAGAGCTCTCTTAGGGTCAATACAGTGTCTGAGGTCACATCAAAGCACCTTTGAAACATTGCTTTGGTGTAGAGTTTTTTGAGTTTGAAATGATCTGCTGGTCCATGGGCTGGATGAGAGGAGTGGTATTAGGGGGCAAGAACTTCACTGTGATGAAACTAAACTCCACCATTTGGTCATCCAAGCCTGGAGGATGAGCAGGAGCATTGTCCATTACCAGGAGGAACTTGAGTGGCAATTTATTTTCCAGGAGGTATTTCTTCACACTTGGGCCAAACACTTCATTGAACCAATCAAGGAAAATTTCCCTCGTGACCCATGCCTTACTGTTAGCCTTCCACATCACACACAAATTTACTCTTGGCGACAGTTTTTCTTGAACACACTGGGATTTTCAGAGTGATACATGAGTAAAGGCTTCACTTTGAAATCCCCACTAGCATTAACACAGAACAAGAGAGTTAGCCTGTCTTTCATAGGCTTGTGTCCTGGCAGTGTCTTTTCCTCCTGCATGATGTAGGTCCTCTTTGGCATTTTCTTCCAAAAGAGGCCTGTTCCGTCACAATTGAACACTTGTTGGGGGAGGAATCCTTCATCCTCTATGTACACCTTGAATTCATGCACAAATTTTTCAGCCGCATGTTTGTCTGAACTTGCAGCCTCACCATGCCTTACAACACTGTGTATGCCACTTCACTTCTTAACCCTTTGACTGTTTCGGTCGTATATATACGTCTTACGAGCCAGTATTTTTGACGTATTAATACACCAAATTTTAGCAGCTTCAAATCAAGCAGGAGAAAGCTGGTAGGCCCACGTGAGACAATGGGTCTCTATGGTCAGTGTGCGCAGTATAAAAAAAATTGGGGAGCCAGTGGTGCATTGTGGGAATGCCATTTCAGTAGTCCTTGTTCAGCATGCCTAGCGGTAAGAAATATCTGACTCCCTGGCGAATCTGGGACTTTTCTCTTCCCAAGTGATAGCTCTAACACAGATGGAAGTGTCAGTGAAGATGAATTTCATGGTTTTGAGGAGTTTGTGACCGAAAGCAATGCCCAGGATACCAGAAGGAAAGAATGAAGGAAGAAAGGAAGGCAGGAAGGAAGAAAGGAAGGAAGGACGAGATGAAAGGAAGGAAGGAAAGAAGAAGTAAGGAAAGAAGGACGAGATGAAAGGAAGGAAGGAAAGTAGGTAGGAAGGAAGGAAAGAAGAAGTAAGGATGGAAGGAAGGTATGAAGGAAGGTAAAAGTCAGACAAAGTGACTTATTTCCATGTGGATGGTGGGGTGAGGAAGAAGGCATCAGACCCCATGGGTGTTGACAGGCAGTAAGGGTAGTGAATGATGGTATAATTTGTCATTTTGACAGTAGCCATGCCCTGACTTAGCACATTTACATGTCCACCCACACACAACCAGCTTCCTGAAGCTAATAGCAGTTCTATGAACGTGCCCAGTGACTATATACAGTGGACCCTCGGTTAACGAATACCCCGGAAATCGTGCAATTATGTAAGTATAATTTTGTAAGTTCTTGTGGAAGTGTAGTTTTGGGGGTCTGAAATAGACTAACCTACATGACATTATTTCTTAAGGACGTAAATTCGTTCGGTAATGGCACTTGAGCAGGCTTCTGCAATGAATTTTTTTCGTTAACCGAGGGTCCACTGTATGTGAATATACAGTGGACCCCTGGCTAACGAAAGGTTTAGATAACGAAATAATCGCTTAACGAAAGCTTTTTTCGCTCTCGGATAGCGAAACGTATTAGACCTGTCTGCCTGCTCCACGCCTGCGCAGAATGCAGGACGCCTGCCAGTGAAGCGTTGTTTACCATTGAGAGAAGATTACCTAGCACGCTCTTTCAAACATTCACAATACATTTGGTGTCTTTTTTGGTGGTATATAGTGATTGTCACTGTGAAGTAAGTCACCATGGGTCCAAAGAAGCTTCCTAGTGGCACCCCTGTGGTAAAGAGAGTGAGGAACACCATCGAACTGAAGAAGGAGATTGTTGAAAAATATGAGAGTGGCGTACGTCTGAGTGATCTTGCCAGGATGTACAAGAAAAGTGCATCTACTATTGGCATTATCCTGGCAAAGAGAAATGAGATCAAGGAAGCTAATGTTGCAAAAGGGGTTGATATGTTAACGAAACAAAGATCGAAAACAGTGGATGAGGTTGAGAAGTTACTGATGGTGTGGATCAATGAAAAACAGATAGCGGGTGATAGTATTTCCATGGCGATAATTTGTGAAAAGGCAAGGAAGTTGCACGCAGATCTTGTCAAGACAATGCCTGCAACCAGTGGTGAGGCGAGTGATTTTAAAGCCAGCAAAGGCTGGTTTGAGAGGTTTAAGAAACGTAGTGGCATACACAGTGTTGTGAGGCATGGTGAGGCAGCCAGCTCAGACAAACGTGCAGCTGAAAAGTTTGTGAGTGAATTTAAGGGGTTCGTAGAGGCTGAAGAATTCCTCCCCCAACAAGTGTTTAATTGTTATGAAACAGGCCTGTTTTGGAAGAAAATGCCCAACAGGACCTTCATTACTCAGGCGGAAAAGGCACTGCCAGGACACAAGCCTATGAAAGACAGGCTAACTCTTATGCTTTGTGCCAATGCTAGTGGTGATTTTAAAGTGAAGCCTTTACTGGTGTATCACGCAGAAAATCCCAGAGCCTTCAAGAAACACAATGTTAACAGGAATAATTTGTTTGTGTATTGGAAGGCTAACACTAATGCATGGGTCACTAAGGACTTTTTCGTGGAATGGTTGACTGGAGTGTTTGGCCCTAGTGTGAAGAAATACCTCCTGGAAAAGAAATTGCCACTCAAGTGCCTCCTGGTACTGGACAATGCTCCTGCTCATCCTCACAACTTGGGAGACTATTTGTCTGAGGACTTCAATTTCATCACAGTGAAGTTCTTGCCTCCTAACACCACTCCTCTCATCCAGCCCATGGACCAGCAGGTCATTGCAAACTTCAAGAAACTGTACACCAAAGCAATGTTTCAAAGGTGCTTTGACGTAACCTCAGCCTCTGCATTGACCCTAAGAGAGTTCTGGAAAGATCACTTCAATATCGTGCATTGTATAGGCCTTATAGGTAAGGCTTGGGAGGGAGTGACTTCTAGGACTTTGAACTCTGCTTGGAGACCACTATGGCCAGATTGTGTTGAAAAGAGGGATTTTGAAGGATTTGAGGCTGGCCCTGACCCTGACGACCCTGTGCCTGTTGTGGACTTTATTGTGGCATTGGGGAACAGCCTGGGGTTGGAGGTGAGTGGTGAGGATGTGGAAGAGTTGGTGGAGGAGCACAGGGTAGACCTAACCACTGAATAGCTGAGAGAGCTTCATCAGGAACAGCAACAGATGACATTTAAGGAAATTGATTCAGAGGAGGAGGCTGGACAGGTTGAGGTAGTAACTTCTTCAGAGATTAAGGAAATTTTTTCCAAATGGGCTGATGTGCAGACATTTGTTGAAAAACACCACCCTACACAAGCTGAAGCAAACCACATCTACAACATGTTCAGTGACAGAATCTTGCCCCACTTCAGAAAAATGTTGAAGAGTTGCCAGAAACAGAGGACTGTGGACAGTTATTTTTCGAGGCAGGGATCCAGTGACTCTCAAGCTGGTCCTAGTGGCATTATAAGGAAAAGAAGGGAAGTAACCCCTGATAAGGACTTGTTACCTGAAGTCTTTATGGAGGGGGATTCCCCTTCCAAACACTAACACCCTTCCCCTGTCGTCCTCCCTATCTTCCAGATGCCTGCAACTCTCTTCAATAAAGGTAAGTAAATGTTATTTATTAATCTGTTTTTTATTATTTAGTATTATGTAGTAGTATTTATAGTGTTAATAATGTTGTTTTGTGTATGTAGAACTATAATTAAAATGTATTTTTTGTAAATATTTTGGGTGGAACGGATTAATTGTATTTACATTATTTCTAATGGGAAATAAAGTTTCGAATTACGAGCAATTCGTGTTAAGGCCTAGCTCCTGGAACGGATTAAGATCGTTAATCGAGGGACCACTGTACATACAGTGGTACCTCTACTTACGAGCAGCTCCCAACTCGAACAATTATGTAAATGTATTTTTGTAGGTGCTTTTGTAAGTGTAATTTTCATTACAGTGGACCCCCAAGTAACGAACACCCTGGATATCGTACAATTATGTAAGTATAATATTGTAAGTGCTTGTGGAAGTGTATTTTTGGGGGTCTGAAATAGACTAACCTACGTGACATTATTCCTGAAGGGAGTAAATTCGTTCGGTAATGGCACTTGAGCAGGCTTCTGGAATGAAGTTTATTCGTTACTCGGGGGTCCACTGTACATTGAATTTTTGTATAGATTTAGTCGGACACGGGGAATGTCAAAGAGATGTTTGTGTCTGGTATTATGTCTATGGGTCCTGTCACAACTGTCAAGAAAGTGTTTTAGCTCAGGGTTAGAGTTGGAATTTATGGTTCTATAAATGTAGATTGCAGAGTAGTAAGTGTGGATGTTCTGAACAGTGAGTAAGTTTAGGTCTTTGAAGAGGGGGGTTGCCTGGGATTGGATTGCGTGATAATTCTTACTGCGGCTTTTTGTTGGGTTATTATTGGCTTTAGGTGGGTAATTGCTGTTGATCCCCAAGCACAAATGGCATATGTGAGGTAGGGATAGATGAGTGAATAGTATAGTGTGAGTAGGGCTGATTGTGGTACATAGTAACGTATTTTAGAGAGGATCCCCACAGTTTTGGATACTTTCTTTGTTATGTGTTGGATATGAGTGCTGAATTTCAGGCTGCTGTCGAGGTGAAGGCCCAGGAATTTGCCCTCATTATGTTTAGCAATAGGAGTAGTGTTGATCTTAATGTTTAATTGTGCATCACCCGCTCTGTTGCCAAACATAATATAGAAGGTCTTATCAGTGTTGAGTGTAAGTTTATTGGCTGTCATCTATGTAGATATTTTTAGTAATTCGTCGTTAACAATGGTGTTGAGCATGGGAAGATTTGGGTGGGAGATGACATAAGTCGTGTCGTCAGCAAACAGTATTGGTTTCAGGTGTTGTGATACATTGGGAAGATCATTGATGTATAAGAGGAAGAGCAGGGGACCAAGGACACTTCCCTGCGGTACTCCGGTATCAAGTGGTCATGTCAAGGAGGATGTGTCTTTAATGGTGACATACTATTAGTGAGGTAGGATGTGAAGTATGCAAGTGCATGACCTCTTATTCCATAGTGGTAAGTTTGTGGAGTAGGATGCCGTGGTTTACTGTGTCGAAAGCTTTCCTTAGGTCAATAAAAAGTCCTAATGGATATTCCTTATTTTCCAGTGCTGTGTGAAGCAGGTCTATCATTTTTACGATTGCATCGTTAGTGCTTTTATTTTTCCTGAAGCCAAATTGGCAGGGGTTGAGTATGCTTTGTGTCATTTTAAACGAGTATAATCTCTTGTGCACAAGTTTCTCGAAGATTTTGGATAGCAACGGTAAATTTGATATAGGCCTATAGTTGTTTACGTCTGTGGGGTCACCTTGTGTATTGGTGTAACCCTTGCTATTTTGAGTAGTGTCGGGAAAGTGCTAGTTTCTAATGATTTGTTAAAAAGTAATGAAATAGCATGTGAAAGGACATGAGCGGCTCGTTTGTATATTAATGGTGGGACTTGAGACAGATTCCCTGATTTATTTTTAAGTGACTTGATTATCATGGTGCCTTCAGGGGGTTCAGTAGGTGCAGGATAGAAGGAGGATGGGAAATTCCCATCTAGGTAATCACTTGCTCGGGCGTTGGTATCTGGGATTTTACTGGCAAGATTTGATCCTATGGTTGAGAAGAAGTCATTTATCTTGTTTACTGTATCAATAGGCTGTAGTGGTGTGAGAGTGTTTTCCAGGTCTTTTTTATATCTCCTCTTGTTTCAGTGAATCTGCTGGAGTAGTACAATTGTTTGGCTTTTTTTATTAGTTTGGTGAGAACTGATGAATAGTGTTTAATAAACTCTTTATGTATGAAGCCCCGTCTATATTGCTTTTCATATTAATGTTTCTTGTTAATGGATTTTAGTAAGCTGTTAGTTAGCCATGGGCAACCTAGCCGTTTATTCGTAATCTGTTTCATTTTTATAGGACAATGTTTGTTGTATAGTCTATGTAATTTATTAAGAAAATTGTTTGTTCAATCATTGATACCCTTGGCGTTGGAGAATTCTATAGCCCAGTCAACCGTCTCTAGCTCTGCTGTGAAGTTATGTATTGATGCCTGGTCATGGAGTCTAAATGAAACTTTGGTGTATTCTAGAGGTGGTTTACTAATGTTTGTTAAGAGGAAGGTGGGGGTAGTGGTCTGTAGTGCTGTCTGTTATTATCCCTGATTTAAGAGGGGCTAGGATATTGGTCCATATATGGTCGATTATGGTTGCACTTGTCTCAGTAAGCCTGGTTTGTTTAGTTATTGTTGGTATGAGAAGTGTGTTGTTCATATTGTTGATGAAATGGTTACTGGCTGGTCATCTGGTAGGCCAAGGTTGATGTTGAAGTCTCCAGCTAAGATAAGGTGGTGTTTGTTCATTTGGTTGTTTGTTCATTTGGTTGTTTGTTATTAGCGTTTTTAGTTGATCACTAAAATTTGGGATGTTTGTATGAGGCATCCGGTAAATAGCCCCGATTGTTATGGGAGTCTTAACCCTTTCAGGGTTATTGACGTACTAGTACGGCTTACGCCCTGGGGTTATTGACGTATTAGTACGCCTAAATTCTAGCGCCCTCAAATCAAGCAGAAACAGGCTGTTAGGCCTAGATGTGATAGAATGGGTCTGTGCAGTCAGTGTGCGCAGTATAAAAAAATTCCTGCACCACACAGTGCATAATGAGGAAAATAAAACTCTGACCGTGTTTTTGGTTTAAAACAGCGACTTTGCAGTCTATTTTCGTATGGTATTTATTGATGTATTCTCGTTTTCTTGGTCTCATTTGATAGATTGGAAGATATATTGCAGAAATAGAGATGATTTTCATTGGTTTGACAACGACAAGTACCTTGAAATTGAGCTCAAAGTAGTGAAAATGTTCGATTTTTGACGATGTTCAAGAGTAAACAAATCACACCATGCATCCAATACACATCAACTGGAGAGTCTAATATTCATGCACAAGTGCTATAATATTATTTATACCATTTTTACAATGATGCAGTTGTATACATAACAGTAAATCTTCTATTTGTTTGAGAATAAAAATTCAAAATGAAAAGCAAAAGTAATGTAAGAGGGGCCTGGAAACGTGACTAATGAACAGAGAAGACGTTATTTTAGTGCCAGGAATGTCTGCCTTGTTTATTCTGGACCCTATTTTGAAATTGGCATCGTTTGAAATTTGTGAAATTGGCCAAATTGCCATTTTCTGACCACTATTTTGGGTAGTTGTAATAGGTAAATAGGCGGTTTCTTGTATTCAATCGATAGAAGAAATGGAGTTCTAGCGAAATAGCTCTAATTTTAGTTGCCTGAAACATTGGAATCTGCCGAAAATAGGGCTCAAAGTGGGCGAAATCGCCGATGCGTAAGTGTCATGGCTGCCGCTAACTTCGCGAAAGCATAATTCCGTTAGTTTTCGATCAAATTTCATAATTTTTGTGGCGTTATGATCGGAAAAAGATTCTCTATCATTTCATAAGAAAAAATAATTTTTTTATTTTTTTTAAATTCTTGGACCCTGAGAACGAGTTTCGGAGACCCCCCTTGGACCCTGAAAGGGTTAAGGTTTTGTGCAGTAAAATTAGCAAAAATATATTCTCCATATTCATCACTATAGCAAGTGGTGTCACAACAGGATATTTCATTAGAGTAATAGATTGCAATACCACCCCCAACTTGGTTTGGTCTGCAGTTGTGAATTGCTGTGTATCCTGGTAGCGAGTAGATATCTATTGTATCCTGCTTAAGCCAGGTTTCAGTAAGAACAATACATGTGAAGGTTGTGTTTAGGGAATCAAGGAGGGCAAGGAGGTCATCATAGTGTTTGCTTAACCCTTAAACGGTCCACACGTATATTTACGTTAGCACTGCTACTGCCCCAAACGTATATTTACGTTTTATTTTTCCTGCCTCCAAATTTGGCACGATTGGCCTGAGATGCCTGGTCAGCATAGAATGGGTCCTAACACTCGGTGTGTGCCATATTAAAAAAATCTGGGACCACTTAGTACCTTGTGGGAGCACCAGTTAAATTGAGGGCCAGCTAGAACAAACACTGCGGCAAACACCATAGATTCACTGATGTCATGTCATATTAACACTCCCCTTTGAAGTGGAAAGTGATGTCGGCAGGCTGGCAGGCCAGCTGGCTGCCTGCCTGCCTGGGGACCTGGCTGGCAAACAGCTGGTTGGCCACCTGGCTGGCCAGCAGCTGGCTGGTCAGCTGGGTACCTGATTGGCTGTCTATCTCTGTCTGTCTGTCTGTATCTATCTGTCTCTGTCTCTATCTCACAGGAACACATACGTAAATACAATTATACATAGTGTAAATTACCTAGGATAACTAAAAAAATCAAGATAAAGTGTTATAATGTGCTTGTGATCTGCGTAATACCAGTTGGTTCATGAGCTACTCTCTGAGACAAGCAGACAGAAAGGAGACGACACACAGGCAGACAGAAAGACAGACACACAGACAGACAGATACAGACAGACAGACAGGTTTGCTTAACAAATAAAGGGAAGCAATGTAAGCTGTCAAATGTCATTACTGTAATTACTGGACTGATAAGAAGAGATAAGACTATGGCTCACCCCCTCTCGTAAAATGTCACCAGAGTCATTAGTGGAGATCAAATGAGATAAGGCAGCGACACAAATCTTTTATTATTATTATTATTATTATTATTATTATTATTATTATTATTATTATTATTATTATTATTATTATTATTATTATTATTATTATTATGCACTATTATTATTATTATTATTATTATTAATTTGCACTATTATTATTAATATTATTATTATTATTTTTATGTACTATCATTATTATTATTATTTGAGTACAATTTCAGTACCTAATATTAGTGTCAGAACACAGATTGGCTATGAAATCACAAGAACTACTATAAATTGTGATTATGAGAACATAAAAATTATATAAAATAATAAAAAAAAGTGAAAAATAAGTATATCGGCAACGATTCTGCAAGCGGCAAGACTCCTGTTGCTGTCAGGTGAGTATCCAGTGCCAAATTCTCCGCCTCATATCTCGGTAACTACTGACCCAAATTCTTTTTTTTTATCCTATAACACTTAAAAAAAATGTGCTCTTTATTTCTATAAATTTTTTTTTTTTTTTTCAAAAGATTTGGGGCACTGGGCGAGCTAACGTAAATATACGTTTGGACCGTTTAAGGGTTAAGGATCGGATGTTGTAGTTAAGAACTGTTATACTTTTAGCAGTATTTAAGACAGTGTTGGCTTGTGATGCTGTGTAGTAGATGCTGTAGTAAGGGGATGTTTGGACAAGTATATAGCTAATGCACATTGGTCAAATAGAGTATAGTAATAAATAAACATAATGTAATTGGTATTGACTATGTATTAAGCTAATATGAAATAAAAATTTAGATATAAACTACTACGATAAAATTACAAAATAAGGTAGCACCAATGAGTTTGGTATTGGTTATGTATTAAGCTAGAATGAAATTAAGTAAAACAAGATATTAACTAAGATACAATTATAAAATAAAGTAGCACCAGACTGTCACTTGTAATTGCACTAAGGAATAGTTGCAGTATATATAAACGTATAATACAGGTTTATATAAAAGTATAATAAAAAAAAAATAAAGAAGGGCAAAGAATTGGGTGTAAGTGATTTGATAGTAAGATGGTATACAATAGATATTAAAATAAGTAAAATGGAATATTTGCCACAGGTAGGTTAATAAAAATAAAAGTATAAAATAAGATTGAGCAATGAAGTATAAAAATAAAAAATAGGGCAATAAAAATTTTAAAATAAAATTGGGCAATAAAGCTTGAATATTTGGCAATAATAGGTTGATAAAAATAAAAGTATAAGATAAGGTTGGGCAATAAAGTATAAAATAAGGGAGGGTGTTGTAAGGTGTAAAATGTACAGTGGACCCCGAGTAACGTAAGGCTCATATATCGTAAAATCGTGTAACATAAGCTTTTTCGATATCGTGACTAATCGTAACGTATTAGACCTGTCCACCTGCTCCGCGCCTGCCCTGCGCCTGCGCAGGACACCAGTGAAGCGTTGTTTACCATTGAGAGAACATTACCCAGCGCCCTCTTTCAAACATTCACAATACATTTGGTGTCTTTTTTAGTGGTTTAGTGATTGTCACTGTGAAATAAGTCACCATGGGTCCAAAGAAGCTTCACAAGTCGATAAAGGCTATAGCACCAGCCAGTGATAAAGTGTAGCAATGGAAATAAGTCACTCTGTCTGACTTTTTTGGGTTATCCTAGGTTTTCTACACATATGCTGCTATGTATGATAATCTATGTATAACTGGATTTGTGTATACCTGAATAAACTTACTTACTTAAGTAAGTTAACAATTAATCGATAGAAAATGACGACTCAAAACTTAACTTCTACAATGTTTGAGATTATAGGGACACTGACAAGAACGCAGTACTGTGCCACCATCTCCTCCAAGTGTAAGTGTAAGTATTTCTTATTTATATAAGTGTGAATATTTCTTATTTATAAATTAAAGTGTAAATATTTCTTATTTATAAATTAAAGTAAATGTTTCTTATTTATAAATTATGCACATTCTTTGCAAATATACAGGGTCTAAAGCCAGCAACAAACAACAAGATACCTTACATTCGTGGACTGCTTACAGAGTCAAATGCTATGTTTGCAGCTTTCACAGAGACCCACATAAGAGATCACTTGGACAATGAAATATGGATCCCGGGCTACAACCTATACAGGTGTGACAGAGTGAACAAGCAAAAAGGGGGGGTTGGCCTGTATATCACAGAGTCACTTATATGTTCAGAACTACTAAATGCCTCAAATGATGTAGTTAAAGTATTAGCAGTAAAGATCGAGAATCAAAACCTGGTCATCGTGGTTGTATACAAGCCCCAGATGCAAGTCCCAACAATTCCAGGAACAGCTTCTGAAAATTGACCACTGTTTGGAAAATCTTCCAGCTCCTGCCCCAACATCTTGCTCCTGGGGATTTCAACTTAAGGCACCTAAAATGGAGGAATATTGCAAACAATATGGTAGCAGAGATAACACCAGGAGGCAGCTCAGATGAAAACTCGCACACACACGAACTTTTAAATCTCTGCACCAAATTCACCTTAAACCAGCAAATAGTAGAGCCCACAAGATTAGAGAATACACTGGACCTCATCTTCACCAACAATGATGATCTGATACGAAATGTCATCATATCAAAAACAATATACTCAGATCACAACATAATAGAGGTCCAGACATGCATGCGGGGAGCCCCAGATCAACAAAATGTGATCAGCAGCGAGGGAGCCTTCTCCAAATTCAACTTCAATAACAAAAACATAAGGTGGGACCAAGTAAACCAAGTCCTAAATGATATAAACTGGGAAGATAGCCTAAGCATCACGGATCCTAACCTATGTCTAGAACAAATTAACTTTGTGGCACTTGAGGTTTGCTCAAGGCAAATTCCCTTAAGAAAAATGAGGAGAAGATGCAAACTAGAAAGAGAGAGGCGCTCCCTATACAGGCGAAGGCAAAGAATAACGGAGCGGCTACAAGAGGCCAATATATCTGAAATACGAAGGGAGACACGAGTCAGCGAAATAGGAAACATCGAATTAAAACTAAAGGAATCTTACAGGAATCGAGAAACGCGGGAAGAACTAAAAGCCATAAATGAAATTGAAAGAAACCCAAAGTATTTCTTTTCTTATGCAAAATCAAAGTCGAGAACAACAACCAGTATTGGGCCCCTACTTAAACGGGATGGGTCCTACACAGATGACAGCAAGGAAATGAGTGAGTTACTTAAGTCCCAGTATGACTCAGTTTTTAGCGAGATGCTAACCAGACTGAAAATCGAAGACCTAAATTATTTTTTTATGAGAGTGCCACAGAACTTGACAGACGCATTCCTATCTGACATCACCCTGACGACAAATGACTTCGAAAAGGCAATAAATGACATGAACATGCACTCCGCTCAAGGCCCAGACTCATGGAACTTCGTGTTCATCAAGAACTGCAAGAAGCCCCTATCACGTGCTTTTAACATCCTATGGAGAGGGAGCATGGACACTGGGGTCGTCCCGCAGTTACTAAAAACAACAGACATAGCCCCACTCCACAAAGGGGGCAGTAAAGCAATAGCAAAGCACTACAGACCAATAGCGCTAACATCCCATATCATAAAATTTTTTGAAAAGGTTCTAAGAAGCAAGATCGCCACTCATCTTGATACCCATCAATTGCACAACCCAGGGCAGCATGGGTTTAGAGCAGGTCGCTCCTGTCTGTCCGAACTACTGGACCACTACGACAAGGTCCTGGATGCTCTAGAAGACAAACAGAATGCAGATGTTATATACACAGACTTTGCAAAAGCCTTTGACAAGTGTGACCATGGTGTAATAGCACACAAAATTTGTGATAAAGGAATAACAGGAAAAGTTTGTAGATGGATCTATAATTTCCTAACAAGTAGAACACAAAGAGTAGTAGTCAACAGAGTAAAGTCTGAGACAGCTACTGTGAAAAGCTCTGTTCCACAAGGCACAGTACTCGCTCCCATCCTGTTCCTCATCCTCATATCGGACATAGACAGGGATATAAGCCACAGTGCCGTGTCTTCCTTTGCAGATGACACCCGAATCTGTATGACAGTGTCCACCGTTGAAGACATTGCAAGACTCCAAGCAGACATAAACCAAATCTTTAACCCTTTGGGGGTCCAAGGGTCTCTCTGAAACTCGTTCTCAGGGTCCACAAATTTAAAAAAAAAAAAAATTCTTATGAAATGATAGAGAATCTTTTCCGATCATAACACCACAAAAATTATGAAATTTGATCGAAAACTAATGGAATTATGCTTTCGCAAGTTAGTGATATCCATGACATTTACCATCAGCGATTTCGCCCACTTTCAGCCCTATTTTTGGCAAATTCCAATGTTTCAGTCTAATAAAATTATAGCTATTTCGCTAGAACTCCATTTCTTCTATCGATTGAGTACAA
Source organism: Cherax destructor (assembly GCA_009830355.1). Classification (NCBI taxonomy): domain Eukaryota; kingdom Metazoa; phylum Arthropoda; class Malacostraca; order Decapoda; family Parastacidae; genus Cherax; species Cherax destructor. The sequence continues at coordinate 21,625 of WNWK01025040.1, forward strand.
GAAACTGCCTATTTACCAATTTCAACTACCCAAAATAGTGGTCAGAATATGGCAATTTGGCCAATTTCACACAAATTTCAAACGATGCCAATTTCAAAATAGGGTCCATAATAAACAAGGCAGACATTCCTGGCACTAAAATAACATCTTCTCTGTTCATTAGTCACGTCTCCAGGCCCCTCTTACATTACTTTTGCTTTCCATTTTGAATTTTTATTCTCACATAAAATAGAAGATTTACTGTTATGTATACAAATGCATCATTGTAATAATGGTATACATAATATCAGCGCACTTGTGCAAGAATATTAGACTCTCCAGTTGATGTGTATTAGACGCATGGTGTGATTTGTTTACTCATGAACTTCGGCCAAAATCGAACATTTTCGCTATTTTGCGCTCAGTTTCAAGGTACTTGTCATCGTGAAACCAGTCAAAATTATCTCTATTTCTGTAATATATCATCTATTTTATAAAATGAGACTAAGAAAACGAGAATACAAGCATAAATACCATACGAAAATAGACTGCAAAGTCGCTGTTTTAAACCAAAAACACAGTCAGAGTTTTTTTTTCCTCATTATGCACTGTGTGGTGCAGGAATTTTTTTTATACTGCGCACACTGACCGCACAGACCCATTCTATCACATCTAGGCCTAACAGCCTGTTTCTGCTTGATTTGAGGGCGCTAGAATTTAGGCGTACTAGTACGTCAATAACCACAGTGCGTAAAACATATTTGTAAGACCATAACCCTGAAAGGGTTAAATGGGCTGCAGAAAACAATATGAAGTTCAATGATGAGAAATTTCAATTACTCAGATACGGAAAACGTGAGGAAATTAAAATCTCATCGGAGTACAAAACTAATTCCAACCACACAATGAGCGAAAACTAGTGTCAAAGACCTGGGAGCTATCATGTCAGAGGATCTCACTTTCAAGGACCATAACACCGTAGCAATCACATCTGCTAGAAAAATGACAGGATGGATAATGAGAACCTTCAAAACCAGGGATGCCAAGCCCATGTTGACACTTTACAGATCCCTTGTTCTATCTAGGCTGGAATATTGCTGCACACTAACTGCACCTTTCAAGGCGGGTGAAATTGCTGACCTTGAAAATGTGCAGAGAACCTTCACGGCACGCATAACTGTGATAAACCACCTCAATTACTGGGAACGCTTGAAGTTCCTAAACCTGTACTCTCTAGAATGCAGGCGGGTGAGATACATTATTATACGTATACACGTGGAAAATTCTCGAGGGATTAGTACCAAACTTGCACATGAGAATCACTCCCTACGAAAGCAAAAGACTCGGCAGGCGATGTAACATCCCCCCAATGAAAAGCAGGGGTGCCACTAGCACGTTGAGGGACAACACAATAAGTGTCAGGGGCCCAAGATTGTTCAACTGCCTCCCAGCATACATCAGGGGGATTACCAACAAACCCCTGGCTGTCTTCAAGCAGGCACTGGACAGGCACCTAAAGTCGGTACATGACCAGCCAGGCTGTGGTTCGTACGATGGACTGCGTGCGGCCATCAGCAACAGCCTGGTTGATCAGGCTCTGGTCCAACATGAGACCTGGTCAGGGGCGTTGACCCCTGGAATTCTCTCCAGGTAAACTCCAGATAGTGGTGGTTGCTTTCTGCTGAAACAGACTACCACCACGGCTGATGGTCAGTGGCCCTATAACCAACAACAACACAAGACACTGCACCAGTTCTTAGATTCATACTGACATGTTTTATTCATTCTAGAGTTTATATCATGTTTCTATGTTATTAATATTATTTATTATGTCATATTAGATGAATTGTTATAGATAAATAAGCTGCAGAGTTCATATTAGTGTCGTATTGAAGGGCTATCTTGTCCTGCCTCCAAACAAACTCTCCTGCCTCTCTCATATGCCAACAAGAGTCTTCAGTAAAGGTAAAACTGATTCAAATGTTCATTTATCCATTAAAATTAGTGCTTTATATTTATTTCTCATTGTTTTCTGTATGTAAAACTATAGTATTTATTTTTTAAAAAAAGTGAATTTTTGGTGAAATTTTTGGGTGGAAACGGATTAATTGTATTTACATTATTTCTTATGGGAAATAAGGTTTCGAATTACGTATTTTTCGTGTTAAGTAATAGCTCCTGGAACGGATTAATTACGTTAATCGAGGGACCACTGTATATGGTAATAATAATAATAAAGAGATTTTGTAGTTATTAAATACAAATTAAGACTATGAGGTAGAATTAAGACTATGAGGTAGAATTAAGACTATGAGGTAGAATGGCAATTGAATAAAAAAGTGAAAATTCAATAGTAAGGAGGTACTAGAATTTTTAGGAAACAAAATTTATGGATGATTCTTAACATTATTCGTGGACTGTAGGTTTAAACTGCATGTTATTCTAATTCTGTTAACCCAGCATCACTCAGGAATGTTTTAGTTCATATTCTGTAGAGACGAAATACCTCTTCCCAGTGAGCTGTTTCCTAACTGAGATTTTGTCGTCCCTCACAAGCACTGATGAATTTTTTGGGCATTGCGTAATTTTCTTAGTAGATAAAGGAGGTTTTGTCTTGTTTTGGTAAGGCATTCATTGACATATACATCTGATTTCATAGCTATGGATGTTTTTAGTAGGTTTTTCTTAGGAAGCTGGTATTGAATTTTAATAGCACTGTTTTTCCCTGCTTGGTAGCCCATCAGTTTGCAATCTTTTAGTTCATCACCACGTATGTTTAGGCTAAGGTGGTCCTTGAAAAGTTGTAGGGTGGCCTCCATGCATGTCTCTTGGGTGACTGTAGGTGGGAGATGTTTGCTTAACTACAACAGCGTCACATAGCTGTCGTTGGTCATTATGGTCTTGGAAGTTGTTGATGACATCGGTAAGTTGTAGATCCACTCGTGATCTTTCTTCTATGATGTTCTTATTCAGTTGGGTGACTTGGTCTTTTAGAGTGTTGATGGTGTCCACGGACTGGGTGTGGGTGCTGCTTAGTTGTTCTAGGGTGCTTAGTTTGTCTTCCAGAGTTGTGATCTTGATGAGGTACTGTGCATTGGAGGTTTTAAGCTGCATTTCCTGGGTAAGCTTGGTGATTGTTTGGTTCTGGATCATAAGGAGTTTAGCTATTTCTGGGTCAGTAATCTTCTTAACATCAAATCCATGGAAGGAGTTATCTTGGATTGTGGCAGCGGCCATATTTGTTTTTGTCTGTCGAGTGTTGTGATGGTGCAGGTGGTTGATGAGGGTTGTGTCCTGGCTGGCAGTATGAGTAGTTTTCCTGGTAGTATTGCTGCTCTCACCTGTGATGTTAGGAGTCCTTGGCTGGTTACTGGATCTTCTTTTGTTGCTCTGACCCTTGGCCATTGACCGTGGCTTCAAATGAATAGTAGACAATGGGGAATGGGTGAATGTTGTGGAGTATCACTTCAGTGGCAGCGGTGCAGGTGGTGGTAACTCGAGTTCTATTAGTTGGTGATTTGCGTGTTTTGGTTGATTTCTGCAGTTGATTTATATCATTCTGGGGATCCACATATGTTAGTGTTATGTGGGTCTTGATTAGGCCATCACAGGGCTGCTGGGAACCTCAGGTGGAAGTAAAATTAGAGGACAAGGTTCTTACTGCTTGCTGCCGCTGCTGCTATGTACCCCTTGAATTCGTGCACAAATTTTTCAGCTGCACATTTGTCAGAACTTGCAGCCTCTTCATGCCTTACAACATTGTGTATGCCACTTGCTTCTTGAAATTTTCAAACCAGTCTTTGCTGGCCTTGAATTCCCCCTAGATCAGCACTTGTTCCAGGACTTTTCTTTACGAGATCGTCATGCAACTGCCTTGCCTTTTGCAAATTATTGACTGCGTAACACTATCTCCTGCTAACTCTTTTTGTCTGATCCACAAAAGCAACAACTTCTCAACTTCTTCGATTATTTGCGATCTCTTTTTCGTTAGCATATTCACCCCTTTCGCAACATCAGCTTCCTTGATTTCCTTTTTCTTCAACACAAGGAGTAAATGTGCTTACGAAACAAAGGTCACCAACAATGGAACAAATGGAAAAGTTATTGTTATTGTGGATTAAAGAAAAACAAATAGTGGGAGACAGTGTAGTGGAGTCTGTTATTTGTGAGAAGGCAAGGCATTTGCATGAAGATCTTGTGAAGAAAACTGGAACAAGTGCTGCTGGTAGTGAATTTAGGGCCAGCATAGGCTGGTTTGAGAGATTTAAGAAGAGCAGTGGCATACACAGTGTTGTAAGGCATGGTGAGGCTGCAAGTTCAGACAAACATGCTGCTGAAAAGTTTGTGCAGGAATTTCAGGTCTACATAAAGAGTGAAAATCTGAAACCCCAGCAAGTGTTTAATTGTGACAAAACAGGCCTGTTTTGGAAGAAAATGCACAACAGGACCTACATCATGCAGGAGGAAAAGACACTGCCAGGACACAAGCCTATGAAAGACAGGCTAACTCTCATGTTGTGTAGCAATGCTAGTGGGGATTTCAAAGTGAAGTCTTTACTCATTTATCACTCTGAAACTCCCAGAGTGTTCAAGAAACACAATGTCCACAAGAAAAGATTGTGTGTGATGTAGAAATCAAATCAAAATGCATGGGTCACAAGGCCAATTTTCAAAGATTGGGTTGATGATGTGTTTGGCCGGATTGTGTTGAAAGAGGGATTTTGAAGGATTTGAGGCTGACGACCCTGTGCCTGTTGTGGAAGATATTGTGACATTGGGGAACAGCCTGGGGTTGGAGGTGAGTGGTGAGAATGTGGAAGAGTTGGTGCGGACCACAGGGTAGAGCTAACCACTGAAGAGCTGCAAGAGCTGGAACTGGAACTTCATCAGACCAAAGTTAAGGCAATTGCTTCAGAAAAGGAGGAGGAGGAAAAGGAAGAGAAGGAGGTGCCTTCAGCAGAGATTAAGGAAATTTGTTCTGTGTGGACTAAGGTGCAGACATTTGTTGAAAAACACCATCCTGACCAAGCTGAAACAAGCCATATCTGCAACATGTTTAGTGACAAAACCTTGTCCCACTTCAGGGAAGTGTTAAAGGCGCCATAAACAGAGAACTCTGGACAGTTATTTTTCTAGAAAGGGGTCCAGTGACTCTCAAGCTGGTCCTAGTGGCATTAACCCTTTCAGGGTTTTTGACGTACTAGTACCTCTTACGCACCAGGGCGTTTGACGTACTAGTACACATAAATTCTAGTGCCCTCAAATCAAGCAGAAAAAGGCTGGTAGGCCTAGATGTGAGAGAATGGGTCTGTGCGGTCAGTGTGCACAGTATAAAAAAAATCCTGCAGCACACAGTGCATAATGAGGAAAAAAAAACTCTGACCGTGTTTTTGATTTAAAACAGCGACTTTGCAGTCTATTTTCATATGGTGTTTATAACTGTATTCTCGATTTTTTGGTCTCATTTCATAGAATGGAAGATATATTATAGAAATAGAGATAATTTTGATTGGTTTCATGATGACAAGTACCTTGAAATTGAGCGCAAAATAGAGAAAATGTTCGATTTTTGCCAATGTTCAAGAGTAAACAAATCACGCTAAACGTCCAATACACATCAACTGGCGAGTCTAATATTCTTGCACAAGTGCGCTGATATTATTTATACCGTTTTTACAATGATGCAGTAGTATAAATTACAGAAAATCTTCAATTTTTTGTGAATAAAAAATCAAAATGGAAAGCAAAAGTTATGTAATAGGGGCCTGGAGACATGACTAATGAACAGATAAAATGTTTAGTGCCAAGAATGTCTGTCTTGTTTATTCTGGACCCTATTTTGAAATTGGCATCTTTTGAAATTTGTGTGAAATTGTCAATATTGCCAATTTCTGACCACTTTATTGGGTATAGTTGAAATCGGTAAATTGGTGGTTTCTTGTACTCAATTGATAGAACAAATGGAATTCTAGAATAATAGCTATGATTTTAGTAGACTGAGACATTGGAATTGGCTGCAAATAGGGCTCAAAGTGGGCGAAATCGCCGATGCGTAAATATCATCGATACCGCTAACTTTGCGAGAGCATAATTCCGTTAGTTTTTCACCAAATTTCATACTTTTGGTGGCATTAAGATCAGAAAAAGATGCTCTATCATTTCGTAAGAATTTTTTTCTAAAAATGTTTCGACTGAAAAGGAGTTAAGAATCAGGGTCTCGACCTGAAAGGGTTAAAGACAAGAAGGGCAGTAACCCCAGAGAGGGACTTGTTACCTGAAGTCCTTTTGGAGGATTCCCCTTCCAAAAACTAACTTCTTCCTATTTCCTCCTCCCTATCTTCCAGAAGCCAGCATTAGTCTTCAATAAAAGTACAGTAGATCGTCATTTAGCACGGTAGTTACGTTCCTGAAAATGTCGTGTTAGATAATTAAAAAAACGTATGGGAAAAATAGGGTTACGTTCCTGGGAGTCCCCAAAAAGCCAAACAAGTTTTTTTAGACCAACAGATCTTACAAAAATAAAAGTGAATATGTAATTGTAGTTCATTATCGTGATGTATTATGTTGATTTTACTGCTTAGCCCTTTGACTGTTTCGGTCGTATATATACGTCTTACGAGCCACTGTTTCGGACGTATCTATACGCCTAAATTCTAGCGGCCTCAAATCAAGTGGGAGAAAGTTGGTAGGCCCACATGTGAGAGAATGGGTCCGTGTGGTCAGTGTGCGCAGTATAAAAATAATCGGGCAGCCAGTGGTGCATTGTGGGAAAGCCATTTCAGTAGTCCATGTTCAGCATGCCTAGTGGTAAGACATACCTGACTCCCAGGCGAATCTGGGACTCTTCTCTTCCCCAGTGATAGCTCTAACACAGATGGAAGTATCTCTGAAGATGAATTTCATGGTTTTGAGGAGTTTGTGACTGAAAGCAATGCCCAGGCTACCAGAAGGAAGGAAGGAAGAAAGAAAGAAAGTAAAGGAAGAGATGAGAGGAAGGAAAGAAGAGATGAGAGGAAGGAAGGAAGGAAGGAAGGAAGGAAAGAAGAAAGGAAGAAATAAAGAAAGGAAGGAGAGATGAGAGGAAGAAAGGAACAAAAGAAGTAAGAAAGGAAGGAAGAAAAAAAGGAAGGAATGAAGGAAGAAAGGAAGGCAGGAAGGAAGAGATGAGAGGAAGGAAGAAATGAGAGAAGGAAGGAAGGAAGAGATGAGAGGAAGGAAGGAAGGAAATAAGTAAGAAAGGACAGAATGAAGGAAGAAAGGAAGCTAGGAAGGAGGTTGTGGGGAAAAGACATGGGTCCCCTTTTGTGTTGACAGGTTGACAGCAGTGAGGGTGGTGAGTAATGGTATAATATGTCATTTT
>WNWK01025041.1:0-28961 GCA_009830355.1 Cherax destructor
GCCCGTCAGATTATCCCAGATCCTAGCTCCGTCAACGAACTTTTGGTCATGGACTCCAATCTTGTCCCTAAGATGTTCAGGAGAATCGCTGCTACAAGCCCTCTGGATGCAATGCATGAGGACAGGAAAGCAGGTAGCACATTATTATTATTAAATCAAATAGAAGCGCTAAACCACAGGGTTATACAGCGCTGCAGGTTATTGTAGGATGCAGGGAGAGTGGGTTGTAAGAGGAGATGGATGATTAGTAGGGTATGGAGTGCAGCATGACGGTGGATAGTGCAGGGATAGAGGGTAGCAAGAGATCGAGGTAGAAGGGACTGAGGGAGGTGCTAGAGGTATAATCTTCAGAGTTTGTGTAGTAAGTCAGTTTCTGTCAAAAAGTCAACAAGAGAGTCAGGATTAAAGGAGGGTCCATCTGCAAGAAAAGAAGGTAAAGAAAGGGCCGCAGAGCGAAGACGTCGTTGGAGGTAAATTCTGCGTGCTCGTTGATAGAGTGGGCAGTCCAGCAGGATATGTCGAACAGACACTGGAACCTGACAATGCTCACAGAGAGGGACAGGGAGCCTCTCCATGAGATACCCATGAGTAAGAAGCAGGTAGCACAATCTGTGATGACTTACAGACACAAATGCCTCCTAGTCTGACTGGAAGTGTAGCTTGGTCTCACTGCCCATCTTCTAGAGTAAGGTTAAGTACTTTAGTAAAGATCTGCCTCAGGATACTGTCATATTCGTGCAGTATAGGGTTATCTAGGACTTTAAACTGATAGATTATAGAGGTATGGGTGTTTGTGGGAAACAATCAGGCTGTAGTAATAGGCCTGGAAACAGCAGATATTACCAGGATACCCCAGGGATATGTTTAAAAGATAAGATTCAAAATAAAGTTGTTTGTAAATGCAAATCAATTGATCAACAAACAAAGAGAGATAGTAAAGGGCAACGAGTGACTAGCTCCCTTAAGGTTTACTATACAAATAGTAGGAGTCTAAGAAATAAGATAGATGAGCTAAGATTACTTGCAAGTGCAGGTAATATAGATATTATTCCTATAACAGAGACCTGGTTCAACCTGAAAGATAGAGAAATGCCTTCCGAGTGCAACATTCAGGGTTACAAACTATTCCACACTGATAGGGTCAACAGGAAGGGTGGTGGAGTGGCGATGTATGTCAGAGATAATTTAAATTGTTGTGTTAGACAAGGTATAAGATTAGAAACAGCAGACACAGAATCTGTTTGGCTACAGTTTCTCGAGGGTCGTGAAAAATTAATTTTGGGTGTGATTTACAGACCCCAAAGTCTGGATAGGGAGTGCAGTAAGCTGCTATGGGACGAAATTCATAAGGCGTCTAGATATGAAAATGTTGTGTTAATGGGAGATTTTAACTTCAGACAAATTGATTGGAACAATGAGACAGGTAATCTTGAGTCTAGTGACTTTCTTGATACGGTTCAGGATTGTTTTTTAAAACAGTTTGTGACAGAACCAACTAGAGGTAGCAACTTGCTTGATTTGGTTCTTGCCAACAAAGAATCACTAATTAATAATCTTGAGGTTAATGAAGAGCTTGGGGAAAGCGATCACAAATCACTTAGTTTTAATATATCATGAAATTACCCAGGTAACTGCAATCAAGTCTCTGTTCCAGACTTTCGTGTAGCCGACTTCATGGGGCTGAGAAATTACCTAGGTGGGCTAAATTGGGATGACCTGACTATGGGTCAGGTAGGTGGTTTTGGTTGTCAATATGACGTTTTTCAGAGCGTAGTTCTAGCTGCCCAGACAACTTTTGTTCCAAGTAGGGAAATTAGATCTAACAAAAATGATCCTAAATGGATGAACAATAGATTAAAACATCTCATTGGTCAAAAGAGAGGCATATATAGGCATATCAAAAGAGGGGATGGACAGATAAGAAATCAATATTATCAATTAAAGAGAGAAATAAAAAAAGGAATAAGAAAAGCAAAAAGGGATTATGAGGCTAAGGTCGCAAGGGATTCGAAGACTAACCCAAAAGGGTTCTTTCAGGTATACAGAAGTAAGATTAGGGACAAGATAGGCCCACTTAAGAGTAACTCAGGACAGATCACGGACAGTGATAAGGATGTGTGTGAAATTTTCAATACTTACTTCCTCTCAGTTTTTACTCAGGAAGATACTAGTGGAATTCCAGAAATAATAAATTATATAGAACTGAAAGATAATAGACTATGCTCGATTTTGGTAACTAGTGACATGGTCCTCAGACAAATAGAGAAATTAAAACCTAACAAATCCCCAGGCCCTGATGAACTGTTTGCAAGAGTTTTAAAGGAATGTAAAGAGGAACTTAGCAAACCTTTGGCAAATATTTTCAATATATCACTACAAACTGGCATAGTGCCAGACAAGTGGAAAAGGGCAAATGTAATACCTATTTACAAGGCAGGTGACAGGTCCTTAGCTTCGAACTATAGACCAATAAGCCTTACCTCCATAGTTGGTAAATTTATGGAATCAATAATTGCCGAGGCAATTCGTAGCCATCTTGAAAAGCATAAATTGATTAATGAATCTCAACACGGTTTTACTAAGGGGCGTTCCTGTCTTACGAATTTACTAACTTTTTTCACTAAGGTGTTTGAGGAGGTAGATCATGGTAATGAATATGATATTGTGTATATGGACTTCAGTAAGGCTTTCGATAAAGTTCCACATCAGAGGCTACTGAGGAAACTTACGGCACACGGAATAGGAGGAAAATTTTTTTCCTGGGTAGAGGCATGGTTGACTAATAGACGGCAGAGAGTTTGCATAAATGGAGAGAAATCAGAATGGGGGCGCGTATCAAGCGGTGTTCCACAGGGGTCAGTTTTGGGCCCCCTGTTGTTTACAATTTACATAAACGACATAGATGAGGGAATAAATAGTAACATAAGTAAATTTGCTGATGACACCAAAATAGGCCGTCCAATTCATTCAAATGAGGACATTAGAGCACTCCAGGATGATTTGAATAGACTGATGCAGTGGTCGGAGAAGTGGCAGATGCAGTTTAATGTAAACAAATGCAAAGTTCTAAATGTTGGGCAGGACAATAACCATGCCACATATAAGCTGAATAATGTAGATCTTATTACTTGTGATTGCGAGAAGGATTTAGGAGTTCTGGTTAGTAGTAATCTGAAGCCTAGACAACAGTGCATAAGTGTTCGCAATAAAGCTAACAGAATCCTTGGCTTCATATCAAGAAGTATAAATAACAGAAATCCTCAGGTTGTTCTTCAACTCTATATATCTTTGGTTAGGCCTCATTTAGATTATGTTGCACCGTATTACAGAATGGATATAAATGCACTGGAAAACGTACAAAGGAGGATGACAAAGTTGATCCCTTGTATCAGAAATCTTCCCTATGAGGATAGACTGAGGGCCCTGAATCTGCACTCTCTAGAAAGGCGTAGAATTAGGGGGGATATGATTGAGGTGTACAAATGGAAAACAGGAATAAATAAAGGGGATGTAAATAGCATGCTGAAAATATCCAGCCAAGACAGGACTCGCAGCAATGGTTTCAAGTTGGAAAAGTTCAGATTCAGGAAGGATATAGGAAAGCACTGGTTTGGTAATAGAGTTGTGGATGAGTGGAACAAACTCCCGAGTACCGTCATAGATGCTAAGACGTTGTGTAGTTTTAAAAATAGGTTAGATAAATATATGGGTGGGTGTGGATGGGTGTGAGTTTGGACCTGACTAGCTTGTACTACCAGGTCAGTAGCTGTACTAATTCCTTAAGTGGAAGTGACCTGACCAGGTGGTCGGCTGACCAGGTGGTCGGCTAGACAATTATACGAGTGGGTGCGGTTGGGTGTGAATTGGTCCTGACTAGCTTGTGCAAGGTCAGATGCAGTGCTCCTTCCTTAAGTGAATGTAACCTGACCTGGCTGGGTCGGGGCATTGGCTTAAGCCGTTGGAGATTTGGACCTGCCTCGCATGGGCCAGTAGGCCTGCTGCAGTGTTCCTTCTTTCTTATGTTGTTATGTTCTTATCATATGAAGGTGCACATCTTAGGAAATATGTCAACATGGGCAGACTCAATCATTTTGTGAGAAGGTACAATGTATCATTGGTGTCAAGATTGCCTATTCTTTGTTCCATTCTCCTCAATTCTTCCAGTTTCTTCCTGAGAATTGTGTCAATGGCCTCACTTCCCAGAGGTGCTCCAAGCAAGACACTATTTGAAATGACTGATGCTCCTGGTAGTTTTGATCTCACTGCATCTATCACTTGTTGATTGACTGAGATGATTTCACATTTGGATGGATTCAGGATGAGACCCATTTCCTGTCCCCATGTCATCACCTGTGTAAGATTTGTACCTGCTAGTGTGCCATCATCCAGGAACCAGATGTTTAGCTCACTGGTCAGTCTGACTGTGATTCCCCTAACCGCTATACAGAAGAGAAATGGTGCGAGAGGATCCCCTTGCTGGACACCCTCTGATGATGTGATTTCATGCTCTCCAAACAGGAGCATTGATTCCTTGCTATATCCATCTAAAACAAAAGGGAAGAGACCAGGGAAATGTTCTTGTACAGCTGTTAATACCACGTCTCTTTTCAGGAGATTAAATGCATTCTTGAAATCTAATTTTACCACTTCATTGTCCTCAGGCAGGTTGTCGATATACGCCCTTGTTGCATGAATCGCTGCTTCACTTCCTTGAGAGACCCCAAAGCCAAGCTGGTTTGGTTGAAGCATGATGGCCGCCTCTACACGAATACTTCGGACAGCAGCTTTGAAAACGAGGCGGCGAAAAGTGTTGCCCACTGCAATTGGCCTAATTCCTTCATCCTTCTTTTTAAGGGCACAAAGTGATCACCAACAAAAGAAAGGTTTAATTTCGTCAGGAATCAGACCAGTCAAGGAATTGTTGACGAACCTTGTGATCTCTGAAAGCAGTGTCTCTGCAATCTCCCCGATAACTGGATTAACCATTTCCTTCAAAGACTGTGGCCTTATTCCAGTGTAACCCCCAGCAGAGCCGGACAGGAATGACATTATTGCTTTGCAAATGTCTGAGTCTTGCACAATCAATGGTTCCACAGTGGGGACAAAGGTGTTGGAACTGTTGGTGCCCCTGGTTTTCCTGGTAGGGTGCTTTCCTCTAAGTGTTTCAGCAGTGTCAGCATCCCTGGGGGCAACTGTATCTTCATTGGTGATAATTCTGATTGCTCCCACTGTGTTTCCCTCTTCAATTTTCTTGCTCACTTGGACTTCGATTTTTTTGCCGTCAGTGGAGTGAGTGGGGGTTGTGCCTCTCCCATTTTTATATTGATGGGGAAGGCAAATAAGGTTATCAGCTCTAGGAAAGTCTCTTAAGGATTTAATGATCATTGAGGCTAGCCTCTTTCCCCTTCTTTCCGGCACAGCTAAGCAGACATTGCCAAAAAGTAGCAAGTTGCACCATGCCTTGATGGTTGGTGGAGCATTTAGGATAGCAGAACCATCGTTTACTTTTTTTAAGAGGTCTGTAAGTTTACCAGTTGTGTGTGCACGGGCTGCTTTGGGAATATGTGTGAGTGTCCTGGTACCTATTGCTTTAATTGCTTCCAAGGTATCATCTGATGAGATGAGATCTGTTGGAGTGGGTTCAGGTGCCTGAAGTGGCTCTGGGTTATCACTTTCCACAGGAGGACATCCAGAACCAGGGCAGCTACCATGTTTGCAGAGGAAACCATTAGAATTGAGACAATAAAGCTGTAAACACAACCGACACTTGCCTCTCCTAGTATTGCCAGCCGTGCCATTTTCCTGGCTGCTAGCTTCCTCCTGATTGGCATTCATCTGGCTAGGTAGACTGTAGGCATGGAGTACGACATGCTGGGTGGGTATGGTGTGTGGAAGGTAGTGAACTTGACCGTGGTGGTTTATAGACCGTGGTGTTTATAGAGAATAACACAGTTTTACATACAAACCAGGGCATATGAAAACCGAGGTTCCACTGTATATGGTAATAAATTTCCAACAACTAATAAGTGTTGTTATTTGCTTTTGCTTTCTGTATGTGGATTTGCAATCTACCGGAATCTGAATATGCATTAGTTTACTAAATGCCCAGGCAATTAGTGCAAGAAAAAAGTTGACTTAATCACTAATCTGTAAAATGAAGTTTTCCAAAGTATCCTTGACTCTGATAATGTAATGTTAATACATAAAGAAATACGGCACCATACACTACCTTTTTTGGTGGGTTGTGCCTATTGTATTCTTCTCCCCATAACTTGGCATCCATCTGAAAAAAATATATACATACAGTACATTACAGTACACACATGCATACAGTATATATATGCACACAGTATACATTACAGAAACATAGTACAGTAAAGCCTCTTATTAATGAACTTCCATTTAATGAATTTCATCAATTTAAAAAAATAATCACACATACAGTACTAGTCACGGCATTATGCCGCCCCCCCCCCACATGTACCAAAACACACACACATACTACTATGAAAGATTATAATATATATATTTGCATATATATATTTGGTGCTGCGTCCTTTACACTTAATCAAGTCCCTCAGCCGTGTAGGAAGACACTCACAAATTCTTTAGGGTTTGGGGAGGTATATTATTCCATGCCTCATGTAGAGCAGCCTCTAGCCACGAGATGGAACTGATATCCTTGGCCAGTAAACTTCGTTTCACTACTGACCAGAGGTTCTCAATAGGGTTTAGGTCTGGGGAATTGCCTGGCCAGTCATTAAAGAACCTCATTTCACAGTCCTTAAGCCACTGAACTACAGCTTTGGCGGTATGACACGGTGCACCGTCCTGCATAAAAACTGTAGCCCCACACTTGTCAAATGCCTCAGGTACATTGTCACACAATAACTCCAGGTAATTATACTGGTTCATATACTTTTTTGGGGGAAGCACATTGAGTTCACCAACACTCTGAGCACTGAAACACCCCCAAACCATGAGCGAGTCTGGGTGTTTGGTGGTCCCACAGGTGTAGCATGGGTCTAGCGGGTCACTACCTCTGGGCCGGTACACATGTCCCCCACGGTTACAGGTGACGGTGAAGGTTGCTTCATCACTCCAAAGTACTTCAGACCACTGTTGAGGAGTCCAGTGAAGATATTTCTTTGCATAATCCAGCCTACGTTTCTTCTGTGGCTTGGAGAGGATTGGTTTCTTAACCTAGTGGTGACTACTGTCGCCCAGTTCTGACACACGTCTGTTAACAGTTCTTACAGACACCTCTGAGAGAAGATGTTTGTTCTTTTCTTTCAATTCTCTAGCAGTTATCTTAGGTGTGCTCTCTAACTACTTTTTTAACACAGTTAAGATACGAACAGATGTCTTCTTCAAGGGGCCAGGCCGAGGTTTGGCAGATGGTAACTCGACACCGCCACCAGCCTTGAAACGCTGCACCCAGTTCCTCATTGAACGCTCACACACACCAACATTCTCCACTATTTCTTTCGTCTAGTGCCCAGCTTTGAGAAGACCTATGATTTGAGCTGTAGTTTCAGGTGTTAAAGACATCCTTTTACCCATAATGAAACATGTATAGCCCCAAAACAAAAGGGAACACCGGACAAACAATAGGGCGGATGAGAGACAAAAGTGTAACACTTATAAATACAAATACAATTTTATTTCTTTGCTGGTGTACATGGGTTTACATTACAATCATAAATTGAGGTGCAAGGAGAGCCTCTGGCATGCCTTGGCATTAGGGGCAGCTTAATCTAATGACTTATAGAATATGAACATAATATTGGAGTAATTGAGTGAGTTTGAATTGGTAGATAGTTCAAATTATGATATGATGATAATACATTGTTCATTACAAAATGATGATAGACATTGTAACAAGTGTTTAGTAGGATGGAACATAATAGTAAAAATTAAATTATCTTAATGAAAATAACATTAAGCATTTTGAGAGTAATATACAGTTTGAGTATTTAGTTTAGGGTGATTAGGTGGTAAACATAATTGTAAAAATTGAAATTATTTTATAGGAAAATAACTTTGAGCATTTTTGAAGGCAATTTACAGTATGAGTATTTAGTTTAGGGTGAGTAGGTGGTTTTTGAGAAGAGTCTTAAATTGATTTTCAGACAAGGTTATTTTAGCATTTCCTGGTAATGAGTTCCAGATTCTGGGGCCCTTTATGTGCATAGAATTCTTACATAGGTTGCTGTGGACATGGGGTACATCAAAAAGTGATCTGTATCTTGTGTTATGGTCATGGGTCCTATTAAAGTTGGTGAGGAGAATTTTGAGCGGAGGGTTTATATTAGAATGTAGAGTTCTATGCATGTAAAAGGCACAAGAATAAGTGTGAATGTTCTTTATGGTGAGTAGTTTTAGGCTTTTGAATATTGGTGGAGTATGCTGTCTAGAGTGGGAATTTGTTATAATTCTGACTGCAGCCTTTTGCTGGGTTATGAGTGGTCTAAGGTGATTTAATGTTGTTGATCCCCATGCACAGATTCCATACGTGAGATATGGGTAAATGAGCGAGTGATATAGTGCAAGGAGAGCTGATTGAGGCACATAGTAGAGTATCTTAGATAATATGCCTACTGTCTGAGATTTTCTTGGAAATTTGTTGTATGTGTGTTTGGAATTTAAGGCTACTGTCAATGTGGATTCCTAGGAATTTTCCCTCTCACCATGGCAGCCACGTGAGCACTGTGAAGTGTGGCGGCAGACCGTGACATCATGCTAATGGCTGCTACCCGGCATAATGGACTGACGAAAAAGACTTCCCTGTATGGTAGGCCTTTGATTTTTGTCACGAAATTATGACGGGGTGCTCACCCGGCATAATGGCATGACTAGCACTGTACATCAGAAGCATTAGCCGAAAAAAAAAAGTCCAGAATTCCAGTATCCGGTTGTTTTTTGAGGCATCAAATAAAGGCTGAGAACTCTGTCGTTCATCCGGTACTGGCCAGAGTGGCCATGTCCTGGACCTGCCTGTTTTCATAGTTTCCTGAGTAATAGGCTACCCATGCCAGTTTATTGTTTATGCTCACTCATAAACCAGTTATTCAGTCTCCAATTTTAAATGGATTTCCATTGTTTTGTGTGACTTTATTAGCATATTAAGTAAAGAGCAATTAATAATCCTTCTAAAGCAAGTGTTGGTGCCAAAAGGAAATGTGTGGTCCTCAGTGTTAAGCAGAAACTTGAACTAATAAAAAAGGTTGAGTGTGGAATCTTAGTGGTACATCTTTTGCTCTTGAGTTACAGCTCATGTGACTCAGAACAAAAGTTATTCTGAGTTACCACTATCGATCACAGGAATTTACGCCTCATCTCTTCACCATGAAAAGGTATGTAAAATTAATGTAAATTACATACAGTATGTACTATAAAATATCTACATAGCACAGTAGTACTGTACTGTAGTACTGCAGGTTACAATATCAGTATTCTTAGTATCTGATGGTCCTCTGCATCGGTGGACTAAGTCTACTGATTCAGAACTTTGTTTATGTTATGATCATGAAAAATAAATTTCAGAATTCAGAAGGTTCAGACAATCAGCAATATCATACACCCCTCCCTACTATTAGTTCATTAATTAGAGGGTTTGCTGCATCTGAAGTTATGTATCTACCACAACATGTTTTATACATTGCCCCGGTGGCCTAGTGGGTAAAGCTCTCGCTTCATGCACGGAGGGGCCGGGTTCAATTCCCGGTGGGGCAGAAACATTTCGAGGTGTTTCCTTACACACACAAACACATACATACAACAGGCCTAGTGTCTAATTGACATGTGCCTAGGACAAAATGGTAACTAACATTCTAAATCTTAACATATATTCTGACAACTGAAAATAAATTTCTCCCATGTACAGCGTTGTAATTTTACAGCACCTGTGAGAGCTGCATTCAGTGAAATAGTTTGTCAGAATAGTTACTCATTCACACAAACTCTTCATTTTCTCTCTATTTTCTCACTTAGTCACTATTTTCTCTATCCCTCTTTAATCTCTCTCTCTCTCTCAATATTTTCAAGTTCTTATGAGGGCATGATTCTATGTGACACAACAATGGATGTCTCAGGTAAACAAAAAACAAACAGCAGCACAGACCTGGAGTCTAACATCATCAAAGTAGGTTTCCCTGTGAGTATCTTCATCCATATACCGCTTGGCCACATAGTTGTGTGCACGCATCCAATCATCCTTTGAGAAGTTACTTAATTTCTTCCTGTATGAGTATACAAGTTTATAAACATCATATTTTGACAAGAAAGAAATAATAACCAAGGCTGTGACTAAACTCTTTAATTTTGCTCAACCTTTTTACCTATTCCAATGAGACTGAATTAGGCACACAATTTAATATTACTTTGTTAAATGTTCAATATGTGTAAAGCCAAACATTTAAAAAATTAATAATGATAATATAGCTCCTGGTCATTCAAACTAAAAAATGCCTAAGAGGCTAACAAATTACAATAAGCAATGCTGTATTATTTATTCTGCACGATTCTTGGACATACAACACGCTTGTGTGAGCGTGTTAGATAGTGTGAGTGGAGGCACACGAGTTTATGATTTGATGTGCTGCTGGAGTGTAAGCAAGGTAACACACATGAAGGGATTCAGGGAAAAAAGTTAAGATGGACTAGAGTCTTCGAGGTGGGGAATACAGCACTTGCACTCTGAAGGAGGGGTGAGGATGTTGTGGTCTGGAGGGTCATCTGAACTGTGATGTTAGTGTGATCAAGTCAACATGCCTGCCACACTATGTCATATTTAGTTTATTAGGTTGGATATAGAAATCATTGGTGAATGTTTAGGTTAACTGAGCTCAACATATTTTGCATAAGTTAACATCTGCAGCTTGTATTTTGATGGAAATAGTGGGTTAAAGCTCCAAGTCTGAGGTTGTCAATAAAGATGAAACTAGGGCATTTTCTTTAGCACTGCATGAAAACACAGTATGTGGGTGAGGCACAGTCATGTACTGTCCTTATATAACCAACCTACACACATGTAGTGAGATAGCCATGTGTTCTCTTTTTATAGCTACCTAACCATTCAACCCATACACACACACATATGGGTGTCAAGAAACACCCATGAACTGTCCTTCTATAACTATCCCCTTACACATGTGAGTGAGAGACAGACATGTGTTGTTCTTTTTATACCCACTAACCCCATCAACAAGCTGATCACACAAATTTTTATATCTTGCTGTAAATAACTGAGGATACTGCCATCATTCCACATGTATTCAATACAGCCTCTCCTCACTTACCGACATACTCGTTTACCGACAACTTGGAGTTATGACAGGCTCTGAGTTATTATTGTATACTATCGAGAACTTGGGTCATGACGGGCAGCGCAGCGTCTAGCATCAAGCATCTTAATCTCTTTTTACAGCCACTCAGTACACTAGCTTTCACAGTCTCCAAGACTACATTTTATTTTATTAGTAACACATCGGCCTATTCCCACCAAGGCAGGGTGGCCCGAAAAAGAAAAATTTTCATCATCATTCACTCCATCACTGTCTTGCCAGACTACATGTTTGTACAAATTTCCTGTTGTTTTCCTCTTGGAAGAGGAAAAACAAGAGATAAATGGAAGTATAAAAGAAGTTCATTGTAAAAGGTTGATGATGCATTTCAGCATCAAACAATCTCCAAGACTACATGTTTCGTCTATAAATTTGTACTTTATTGTGCATCCCATAGTAGATCGTTAGAAGTGCAGCAGCACTTGGAAGAGGAAAAACAATAGGAAAATTTAAGTACAAAAGAAGTTCACAGTAAAGAGGTTAGCTGGTGTGTTTGTATTTGTGTTT
The DNA here is from genome assembly GCA_009830355.1 of Cherax destructor. Classification (NCBI taxonomy): domain Eukaryota; kingdom Metazoa; phylum Arthropoda; class Malacostraca; order Decapoda; family Parastacidae; genus Cherax; species Cherax destructor. The sequence continues at coordinate 11,853 of WNWK01025041.1, forward strand.
ACATTCTCAAGTGTATCATGGCAGCTTAAAATATTAAAATCTGTGAAAAGGTATGTCGATAGTGATAATCATAATAATAATAATAAATAATAATTGCTCTGGAGTGCTTTAAAGTCAGCTACCAAACCTAAATGAAATACTTATGACATTTAAAATGCTCCAGATTGATTATTATTATTATAAATTATTATTCTAATAATAATAATAATAATAAAATGCTATTTTTGCATTTTTCTTATAACAAGGTGATCTATGAGTGTTTCCCCTGATGTAATCACCGTTTACATCTTATGATCTTATCCCAGAGTGGCGGCCTCCGCCCTTACCCCACTCACATAATATGGCATATATTATTCATTTCAGCGTCTTTATTACATTTCTAGGGTATTTATCGTGTTTCTGATATCAATTTGGAATAAATGTAACAGATAGATAACCTTTATTACTAATATTAGCATAATTACATAACATTTTGTTAGCGCCACGGCTAACATCCGACACCCATGACCACTCACCAGATACAGTGGTACATCGAGTTTCGGCCATAATTCGTTCCAGAAGGCTGTTCGAGTGCCATTACCAAACAAATTTGTTCTCATAAGGAATAATGTAAATTAGATTAATCCATTTCAGACCCCCAAAAATACACTTACAAAAAATAGAGTGGTACCCTGAGTTTTGTACAGCTCCCAACTCAAACAATTATGTAAGTGTATTATTTTAAGTGCTTTTGTAAGTGTATTTTTGGGTGTCTGAAACGGACTAATCTAATTTACATTATTCCTATGAACAAATTTGTTCGCGGCTCGAACAGCCTTCTGGAAGCATGCGAAATCGAGTACCACTGTACACACATAATTGTTTGAATTGGGGCTGTTCGAACTCGAGTACCACTGTACTGAATGTTACTGCTCGCCTCTCCCTCTCATATTTAGCTCCTCCACTTCGTAACGATGTTAGATGGTGAATTTAATGTATTTTCTGTAAGCTTAACTCGTTTTATGTATTTTACTTTTTTATTGTTTTCTGAAATATATGAGTTATGCAAATTAAAATAAAGTTATCAAGTTGGAGTTTCATTTTTATTTTTTTCTAATACAGTGGACCCCGAGTTTCGACCACCTCAAAACTGAACAATTATGTAAGTGTAATATTGTAAGTGCTTTTGTAAGTGTATTTTGGGGGTCTGAAACGGACTAACCTACTTTACATTATTCCTTATGGGAACAAATTCATTCGGTAATGGCACTTGAATAGCGTTCTGTAATGAATTATGGCCAAAACTTGAGGTCCACTGTATACGTATTTAATTTAGCATTTGGCATCATTACAAAGTGGGCAGAGCTACAGCAGAGGGAGAAGGAGCAGTGTGTCAGTAACTCATGATTTCCCATGGCCTTCCCCACTATAAAATATTGTATAATTATAATTACTATCAATAAATGTTATCTATCATATTTATTCCAGAATAATATTAGGTATAACATAAATAACAAGAAGCATGATAAAGGCACTCAAATTAATAAAAACTGACATTATATAGAGGTATTGAAGAGTGGAGGGCAGAGAGGGATAATAAAAAAAAAAAAAAAGTGACCGAGAAAATGTTACGCGCCAGAAGGGTAACTACAGAAGATGACCCTTATCCTATGCAAAGACTGAAAAAAGGGCAATTTTCTCAAAAAAAAAAAAAAATTCCCAAGTAATCAGCTATGCACACGTTTCCTGGAATATCTCGGAAGTAAGTCATTGACTTATTTCATGTTGTATTACCATTAATAATGAACACATTGAAAGGAATTTCCCAGCAAACATAAAACTGAATGTTTTAATTTTGGCTGGGGACACTTTGAAGTGTCAGTAAGGGGTGATTCCTCGATTAGCGCGAAATCGTTTACCCGACGGGGTCTTAGGCCCTATGCAAAAACTCTATTTTTCCATAAAACTCTGAGACAAATCATTTTTATTTATATTTAGTAAGTACAGCCTCTCCTCACTTAGCGATGTAATATGTTGCAAAAGTGTCTCAATCTTCAACTTGTCGGTTTTAAACCATTTATCACATCTGTCAGACACTGCAACATCATGGGATCTTGATAAAAGGAATTCTTCAACACTTGTCCAACCTTTGGACGAAGACCTACTTACACTAGTGGATGGTTCCACTATGACACCGCCTCCTGCTTCGCCTCACCTGACTACAGTATATAAGCCACTTCTATGGCCCTATGCTGTACTTTCTACAAGACTGATGGACTGAACACATTGACTCCAGGCTGAGGGACTGATTACCTCAAACTCCTCCTCTCCTTACACCTTTCTGCTTTGTACTGGACTGATGAAGCCACTGTGTGGCGAAACGTTTCTTCAATAAAGATTCCCATATGTTGCATAAGTGTCTCAAATCTTCAGCAATGTAATCGTTTACCGACGACTCGGACTTACGACAGGCTTTTTGACCAGTATATTTAAAGTGTAACCTTGGTTTTCGTCATTAATTTGTTCCAGAAAGTCTGACGAAAACCGAATTCAATGAAAACTTAAGCAATATTTCCCATAAGAAATAATGTAAATCCAATTAATCTGTTCCAGACACAAAAGTATTAACAAAATACATTTTATAAAAATAACTATAGTTTCCATACAGAAAACAATGAGAAATAAATATAAAGGACTAATGAAATGAATAAATGAACATTTAACATCACTTTTAGCTTTATTGAAGACTCTTGTTGGCATATGGAAGATGCGAGGAGGGGAGAGGGAGGAGAGGTTATTGGTTGGAATGGGACTTCCTCTCCATAAAGACTTCAGGTATCAAGTCCCTATCCGGGGTTACTTCCCTTCTTTGTCTTTTACTGGCACTGGCCCCCTGTCGCACAAAAAATCTGTCAGAGGGTCTGTTTCTGGCGTCTCTTTAAGAATTGCCTAAAATGGGACAAGGCATTGTCATTGAACACATTGCAGACATGGCTTGCAACAGCTTTGTTAGGGTGATATTTCTCCACAAATTTACAACTCACTCCACTTTGCAAAATGTCCTTTATCACTGAAGAAGGCACATTCTCCCCTCTTTTCCTTCCTCCTCTGAACAATTTCCTCAGCTGCAATCTGTTGCTGTTCCAGTTGAAGGTCTTGCAGCTCTTCAGTGGTTAGCTCTTCCCTGTGGTCATCCCCAACTCTTCCACATCCTGGCCCTTACATCCAACCCCATGGACTTTCGTACTTTCTAAGAGTTCTTTCTTGAATTCTATTGTGTTTCTCCCCTTCTTTATCAAAGGGCTGGCACTCAGAACTTTCTTTGCCCCATGGTGGCTTATTTAGCAGTCGCACTCAATAAACAAGCACAAAAAACAATGGATTATTACGAAATGTTTCGTATAAACGCGCAGGGTAATGTTCACTCAAAAGACAAACAAAGCCAGACTCACTCAGAACGCGTCGTGGGATGCTTCGTGTGGGCGCGGGCAGGCGGACACGTTCAGTACAGTGGACGAAAACCGAGGTGATGAACGAAAACTGGGACAAAATTTTGGAAAAGGTTGTCAAAAACTGGTCGATGAAAACCAGGGCAAACAAAAACAGAGTTCCACTGTACTTAAACAATGTGTATGTTAGAGCTGATTTCCTCTACAGTGGACCCCCGAGTTTCGATCACCTCAAAACTCAAACAATTATGTAAGTGTATTATTGTAAGTGCTTTTGTAAGTGTATTTTTGGGGGTCTGAAATGAACTAACCTACTTTACATTATTCCTTAAGGAAGCAAATTCGTTCGGTAATGGCATTGAGCAGCCTTTGGGCAAATTTTGGCCGAATCTCGGGGTTCACTGTAATCTGTTTATTACAATATACAGTACACTACTGTATAAACATTTAAAAATATACTAAAAATGTTATAAATGGTGCAAAGGTGACATTAAAACTATCAAAAATGGTTGACACAAACCCACTACCATTATAGTACAGTAGACCCTTATTTAGCAAGACTTTATGTTGCGCGATTTGGGTACTACACGATTGGAGAATTGCGGCATATTTTTATCTAACACGATGTAAACCTGATATTACGATTCGCTGGAGGAAAAATTTTGAGCGCGCGGTCGCCTGCGGTGGGTTAAACCATTGAGTCAGTGGGGAGTCCTATTGAGGGTGGCTATGAGCCACATCAAGTGTTTAATGCTGATGAGACAAGTGTTTTCTGGAAGAAAATGCCAACATGAACTTATATCAGTCAGCAAGAGAAAAGTGCACCAGGCTTCAAGACAGCAAGGATCGCTTCACCTTGCTCCTTTGCGGTAATGCATCAGGTGATTTCAAGTGTAAGCCCAATCCTCGTGCTTGGGAAAAGGGAATTTGTTTTCCTTCCCGCAAACTGTAAGTAAATAAGTTTATTCAGGTATACAGAGATACAGTTACATTGATTATCATACATAGCAGCATATGTGTAGAGAACCTAGGATAACCCAAAAAGTCAGACAGAATGGAAATAAGTCACTCTGACTTTTTGGGTTATACTAGGTTCTCACACATATGCTGCTATATGATGTCTTTGAACTGTATCTTGTATCGAATAAACTTACATTTGCAGGAAGAAAAACAAATTCCATTCCTCAAGCGGCCCTTGTTGTGGTTCAGCGGAGGAGACCACCCGCCTTCCCAGCTACCCCCACAACACCCCACCGTCCCAGCATTCATTGTTCATATCGTCAAGCCAGCTGTTTGTGAAGAATAAGAGAGTGAAATTGTGTTTGATCTTTAAATTACTAGATCTTTATCTGCCAAGCAATCATGATACCCAGTAGGCATACCAGTGTTGCTCTAAGTGGCAAGAAAAGGTATAAGCATTTAAGTCTTAGAATTAACGAAGAAAACAAAGATATTAGACAAGACATAACCTGTGGCCGTAAAGTGTTACTTTGTACACATAAAAGATGTAAACATAAGTTTATGTGACTGACTTACTGACTGACTGGACTGAATGACTTGACTGACTGGACTGAATGACTTGACTGACTTACTGACTTGACTTGACTGACTTGACTTACTGAATGACTTGACTGACTGACTTACTGAATGACTTGACTGACTGACTTACTGAGGCTTGACTGACTGACTTACTGAATGACTTGACTGACTGACTTACTGAATGACTTGACTGACGCTTACTGAATGACTTGACTGACCCGACTTACTGAATGACTTGACTGACTGACTTACTGAATGACTTGACTGACTGACTTACTGAATGACTGACTGACTTACTGAATGACTTGACTGACTTACTGAATGACTTGACTGACTTACTGAATGACTTGACTGACTTACTGAATGACTTGACTGACTTACTGAATGAACTGACTTACTGAATGACTTAAAGTTAGAGACACTCAGTACAACAATCGACTTCATGGGGAATCCATCACTTCAGTTTCCTCAGTAAATTATCTGGGAATCCCCTTTGACCCATGCATGTCAGGAGAATTGATAGGAAACAGTATAGTAAAGAAAATGAATGCCAGACTGAAGTTCCTCTACAGACAAGCACAGTGTCTACCTACTGAGGCTCGCAGGACCCTATGTCTAGCCCTTATACAATGTCATATTGACTACCTTGCTCTTCATGGTACTCTGCTTTGACAAAAAACTGAAAGATAAACTGCAAATCACACAGAACAAAATGATAAGATTCATCCTGGACCTGGGCCCAAGAGAATAAGTAGGCCAGGATGAATTACAATTGGATATGCTGAATATTGAAGACAGAGTAAAACAACTTAAGTTGAATCAAGTTTATAAAATTGCTCCAAACAGTGTCCAGAATATCTTGCTGCCAATTTTGTCAAGGCTGGGAACAAAGCAGTCATAGTACTAGGGGAGAGGCACAACTTTGTAGTAGCCACAGTCAGTGGCCAGGCTTCAAACACCTTTTATTGTACAGCAATAAAGGAATGGAACAGACTGCCTGCACATGTCAAAGCCAGTCATAGCATGAGCCAGTTCAAGAAGAGAGCCAAAAGGTACCTAATGAATGTAGGACAGAAAGGGAGGAGAATGATTTTTTTTTTTAGTTACCATACATGTACAGTGGTACCTCGGTTAACGATGGCCAACTGCCCTTTTATGTAAGTTTATTTTTTAAATGCTTTTGTAAGTGTGTTTTAGGGGTCTAAAAGGACTAGTCTATTTTACATCATTCCTTATGGGGATAAATTCGTTTGGTAATGGCACTTGAACAGCATTCTGGAACGAAAAAATATTGTTAACAGAGGTACCACTGTACATTAAATAACTCTTTTACCTTATTCCTTTTAATTATAGTATAATAACTAGTATCTACTACAGTGTATAATATTAAGGTATTAAATGGAGCCCAATGGAAATAAGTCACTCTGTCTGACTTTTTTGGGTTATCCTAGGTTTTCTACACATATGCTCATGTATGATAATCTTTGTAACTGTATTTGTGTATACCTGAATAAACTTCCACTTCCTCAGCCCAGTAGGGCCACAGCATAACTCTCCACTCTCTTCGCAATCATCCACAAACACCAGCACCCACAATTTAAGGTAAATACTATTATTTGTTACATTTGTAGTCTTAAACATAAAAACAACATAATACATCACGATAATGAACTACAATTACATCTTCTCTTTTATTTTTGTAAGACCTGTTGGTCTAAAAAAACACTTGTTTGGCTTTTGGGACTCTAGGAACGTAACCCTATTTTTCCCATGAGTTCTTTTAATTATCTAACACGATTTTAGCTAACCGACGTTTTCAGGCGTAACTACCATGCTAAATGAGGGTCTACTGTATGTTCCTTGCTTAGCGACGAATTCACTTACCAACGTGGTCTTAGGAATGGAACTCCATCGTTAAGTGAGGAGAGGCTGTATTACATAATATTTATAGGTATTACATGTATTACAGTGAAGTAATATCTGTTATGTAAGTAAATTTTAAACACATTTTGGACTGAATATTTTTAACAAAATATTTTTTATCTGGCACCAAGACTTTTCAAGGCTTCCCAGTAGCATCATTTTCATATTCAAAAACAAGCATGTAAAACAAAAATACAGCACTGTAATTCCAAAAATATGAGATAGACAAATAGCTTCTGACAACAAAATGCTTTCTTAAACATACATGCAAGCATTCTCTCATAGCTCCGTGGTTGAAGGTTCATTCTCCATCTTGACCACAACCTCATCAACAACCCAATTCTGCCTCATAGCATTGTACCGGTGACGTTTAGCCTTCTCGGTTTTGTATGTATCCAGATGAAACTTCTCCCAAGGATCCCCAAGAGTGCGAGCCTGAAAAGAATTAATCAGTACTATTACCTATTTATTACTCTATTATTATTCTTATAATCATAGGAATTGTTTATTATGCCACACTTTTAATCTACTGACATGTACTGTATATTTGTCATGCTTATTAGAATTACCTTTATTCTATGTACATCCATAATATCTTTGTATAAATGCATGTGAATTTTTTTTTTACATTATGTTATGTTGTACTAGTCCAGAGATAAGTTTAAGCTTGCCCAAAATGCTCTGATAACCATATGTTACATAGTTTCTAAAAACTATGTAACATGTAAAATAATTTTATTATTATTATTATCATCATCAACAACGTAGTGTACAGTATTTTTATTAGGTTGTTCCAAGTTTAATTAGGATTATAATTTTTATCATGAGCATCTACTGTTACCATTATATAATAAAAAAAAATTATTTCTTTATGCAGTCCAAATAATGTAGTTTACATATAATAAAACATTGGTAGGCACAAAAGAAAGCCACTAGTATTTAATGCATTTCAGGCAAACTAATCCTAATGCCTAAAGACTACTTATACTTAAGATTTATACATAGAATATCAAGTAGAATTTTTTTTGCAGTTAACTACAATTATCTGTATAATAAGAAAGGTAGCTAAAGAACAAATGGTACAATTTCAAAAGTATGACTTATTATTTCGAACTGATTCACTGATTTTTAGTTTGTGGAATGAGTGAATAAAGATGAAAAATGCAGGAAATTACTTAGTTACAGCAGAAACGGAATGAGACAAACGTGTACGTGTAATAGGGACTTACAGTTGCCTGTAGCAGCTATACTTAGCTCAATCAGGCCATCAAAACAATTCAGCATAATAAGAATTTTCAGTACACTCTGGAACAGTGCCAATCACATAGAGCAAATGCATACAATGCAGCACTGAAACACTTTACTGTATCTTGGTCATTTGCAACCCCGCAATGTTCTACAGGGCTCTGCACTGCATCCTTTATAAGGACATTATTTTCTTATCAAGTACTAGTGAATGCTCATAAAACTGAATTTTATTTGGAGTTTTTGTGAAAGTTTATATTAAAATGATGTAAATGCTTATCATTCATTTACCCCAATTTCACAGAAAAACAATTTTTATTTATAAATCTAACCTGCATTCTATGATCCACTGCTCCTTCTCATTGTATTATGTTTATATCCTCTGCAGAGGTTCAAACTGATGTTACTTACTACAATTGTACGTATTACAGTTTAATATAAAATGTAATATTTTTCTGATTTTGATGCAAATTCTATTACCAAGACAGCGTTTCCAACCAGTTTTCTGATGAGGCATGTGACCAATATCAAAACAATATGCTGTACACATTGGCTACATAACCTTTGTTGGATGATTCAGTTTTCTAAAAGGAGTTTTACACAGCAGAGGTGATTGCTCATGAGAGACTACAGTGATCCCTTGTGTTTGAATATCGATGATTTCGTGTTTCGGTTGTTTTTCAGTCTATGTTTCCCTCGTGTATCGGTTATTCCCTCGTGTATCAGTCCGTACCAGACCTGTCTGCCTGCGCGCTTGCGTGCCTCCCGCGCAGGACGCCAGTCTACCCAGCGCGCTCTTTCAAACATTTCACAATAAATTTACTCTGTTTATTGCTGGTTTAGTGATTGTCACTGTGAAATAAGTCACCATGGATCTAAAGAAGCTTCCTAGTGGCACCCTGTGGTAAAGAAAGTGAGGAACACCATCGAAGTGAAAAAGGAGATAGTAGAAAAATATGAGAGTGGCATACGTGTGAGTGAGCTTGCCAGGATGTACGGAAAAAAACAATCCTCTATCCTGGCAAAGAAAAGAAATCAAGGAAGTTAATGTTGCAAAAGGGGTTGATATGTTCGAAAAATAGATCGAAAACAGTGGATGAGGTTGAGAAGTTTTTGGGGGGTGTGGATCAATGAAAAACAGATAGCGGGTGATAGTATTTCCACGGCGATAATTTGTGAAAAGGCAAGGCAGTTGCACGCAGATCTTGTCAAGACAATGCCTGCAACCAGTGCTGAGGCGAGTGATTTTAAAGCCAGCAAAGGCTGGTTTGAGAGGTTTAAGACGTAGTGGTATACACAGTGTTGTGAGGCATGGTGAGGCAGCCAGCTCAGACAAACGTGCAGCTGAAAAATTTGTGCAGGAATTCCAGGGGTTGTAGACACTGAAAAATTTGAAGCCCAACAAGTGTTTAATTGTGATGAAACAGGCCTGTTTTGGAAGAAAATGCCAAACAGGACCTTCATTACCTTCATTACTCAGGAGGAAAAGGCACTGCCAGGACACAAGCCTATGAAAGACCGGCAAACTCTCATGTTGTGTGCTAATGCCAGTGGTGATTTTAAAGTGAAGCCTTTACTGGTGTATCACGCAAAATTCCAGAGCCTTCAAGAAACACAATGTTAACAGGAATAATTTGTGTGTGCATTGGAAGGCTAACACCAAGGCATGGGTTACTAAGGACTTTTCGTGGAATGGTTCACTGGGTGTTTGGCCCTAGTGTGAAGAAATACCTCCTGGAAAAGAAATTGGGACTCAAGTGCCTCCTGGTACTGGACAATGCTCCTGCTCATCCTCACAACTTGGAAGACTATTTGTCTGATGAGTTCATTTTCATCACAGTGAAGTTCTTGCCTCCTAACACCACTCCTCTCATCCATCCCATGAACCAGCAGGTCATTTCCAACTTCAAAAAACTCTACACAAAAGCATTGTGTAAAAAGTGCTTTCAAGTGACCTCGGACACTAATTTGACCCTAAGAGAGTTCTGGAAAGATCACTTCAATATCGTCCATTGCATAGGCCTTATAAGTAAGGCTTGGGAGGAGTGACTTCCCGGACTTTGAACTCTGCTTGGAGACAACTGTGGCCGGATTGTGTTGAAAAGAGGATTTTGAAGGATTTGAGGCTGATTGTGTTGAAAGAGGGATTTTGAAGGTTTGGGCTGTATGTGACCCTGTGCCTGTTGTGGACTCTAATTGTGGAATTGGCCAAGTCCCTGGGGTTGGAGGTGAGTGGTGAGGATGTGGAAGAGTTGGTGGAGGACCACAGGGTAGACCTAACCACTGAAGAGCTGAAAGAGCTTCATCAGGAACAGCAACAGACGACATTTAAAGAAATTGATTCAGAGGAGGAGGATGAACAGGGTGAGGTAGTAACTTCTTCAGAGATTAAGGAAATTTGTTCCAAATGGACTGATGTGCAGACATTTGTTGAAAAACACCTCCCTAGGCAAGCTGAAGCCACATCTGCAACATGTTCAGTGACAGAATCTTGCCCCACTTCAGGGTAATGTTAAAGAGTCGCCAGAAACAGGCGACTCTGGACAGTTATTTTTCTAGGAAGGGGTCTAGTGACTCTCAAGCTGGTCCTAGTGGCATTAAAAGAAAAAGAAGGAAGTAACCCCAGATAAGGACTTGTTACCTGAAGTCCTTTTGGAGGGATTCCCCTTCCAAACACTAACACCCTCCCCTGTCCTCCTCCCTATCTTCAGATGCCAGCAACTCTCTTCAATAAAGGTAAGTAAATGTTATTTATTATTCTGTTATTTATTATTTATTATGTAGTAGTATTTATAATTACACGTGTGTTAATAATGTTGTTTTGTGTATGTAGAACTATAATTAAAATGTATTTTTGTGAATATTTTTGGGTGGAACGGATTAATTGTAGTACAGTGGTACCTGACTTACGATGGTCCCAAACTCACCTGTATGTAAGTTTATTTTTTAAATGCTTTTGTAAGTGTAATTTTGGGGTCTAAAAGGACTAGTCTATTTTACACATTTCTTAAGGAGATAAATTCGTTTGGTAATGACACTTGAACAGCATTCTGGAATGAAAAAAAATATCGTAAGTCGAGGTACCACTGTATTTACATTATTTCTTATGGGAAATAAGGTTTCGAGTTTCAAAGTTTTGAGTTAAGGTCTAGCTCCTGGAACGGATTAAGACCGATAGTCGAGGGACCACTGTATTACAACAATATAACTTCAATCCACTTTAACCGTTTCACTGTTGAAACCCTTGCTCACAAACTTGCTCTCGGTGTCGAAGAAAAAAAAATTCTTATGAAATGATAGAAATCTTTTCCCGATGGTAATGACACCAAAAGTACGAAATTTGATGGAAAACTTACGGAATTACACTCTTGCAAATTTAGTGGTCTCGCGATATTTATGCATCGGCAATTTTGCCCACTTTTAGCCATATTTTCAGCCAATTCCATTGTTCCAGTCGACCAAACTCGTAGCTATTTTGCTAGAACTCCTTTGTTCTATCAATTGAGTACAAGAACTGCCCATTTACTGATTGTGTATGAAATTGCTAATTTGGAAAATTTCATACACAATTCAAGAAGGCCAATTTCAAATATAGATGCACAAATAACCCGCACATAAAAGAGGAGCTTATGACGACATTTTGGTCTGACTTGGACCATTTACAAAGTCACAGTAACAAAGGAGGAGTATATATAGGCAAGCAGACAGGGACAGGAACAGAGAGGAAGTGGTGGAGGTAAAAAAGAATCAGGTTAAGTCACGGGTGTTCTGAAGTTTGGAACATTTAACAATATAATGGGAAAGGAAGGCATCTACAAAGCCAGCACTAAGATTCATACAAAACTTGTGTATAAGGGAGGATTCAACCAGACAGCGACTGGAAAGTTGAACGTAGGGTAGACAGTTTTAGCAGAAGACCAATCAATAGGATGAGTGTGATCTCTGACATGACAGAAAAGAGCAATGTTGGTGTCAGCAAGCTTAACACTACGTTTGCTCCCTAAGTCTGTCAGACAGAGTTTGGCAGTTTCTCAAAGTACTGAAAGAGGACAGGAAGAACAAGAAATAGAGTAGACACCAGGAACATCTATGGGAGGAGAGTATGAACTAGATTAGTGCGAAGAGTGTTAGTCTGGCAAAAAGTAAGTTTGATGTCTAAGGAACGGAGAGAGTTGTTGAGATTAGAAAGACTGGAAATGTAGGGAAGGCAGAGGACAGGAGAGTTCCCAGGAGTAGAGAGTTTGGGAGAGAAGAAAGTCTGTTTAGCATGTGAGAAGGAAGAGTCTATGAAATGGGAAGGGTAGCCAAGACGGGAAAATAAATTATGAAGAGTGGAAATCTCTAATTCAAGGAACTGAGGATCACAAATGCGGAGAACATGGAGAAAGTGGTAGAAAATATCTACCTGGATGATGACTAATAAGCTTACTCTCAATACGGAAAAAACCCTTTTCATTCAGTTTGGAACAGAGCTACTAATGCTCCACTTAACATAACGCTCAATGGATCACCCATCACAATACTCCGGGGGGAAAATTCCTAGGATCCACCTTGACAGTAGCCTCAAATTCCAAACACCATAAAAAATTTTCCCCAAAAAAATCTCAAAGACAGTAGGCATACTATAAAAAATCGCTTTATTGCCCCCAAACAGCTCTCCTTGCTCTGTATTTCACTCATTTCCCATTCCCCATGGAATTTGGCATGGGGATCAACAACATAAAAACACCAGACCACTCTCCCAAAAAGGCTGCAGTCAGAATGATAACAAATTCCCCTCTGGGGGGCACCCCCACCAATTTTAAAGTCTAAAACTACTCACTGTAAAGAACATTCACACTTATTCTTGTACCTACTACATTAAACTCTCACTCAAACATATCCCCCCACTCAAATTTTTTCCCCCCCTTAACAGAAGCACAACCATAACACAAGACACAGAACACTTTTTTATATACCCAGTGTCCAGATCACCTGTGTAAAAAATTTTTTGTACAAAAAGGGCCCCAAAATCTGGGAAATTTATTACGTAAATACTAAAAAAACCTTGTTTGAAAATCAATTTAAGACTCTTCTCAAAAACCACCTACTCGCCTAAACTAAATACTCTATACCCAAATTTAACCAAAATCTCCCAATTACCTAAATCTTAAAAATTTAAAAATAAATTCAAAGTTCTAAATTTAAAAAATACTACATTATAGTATAAATACCTGCCCCCTACCAAATTGAAGCATTCTCATACTGTAAACTACTTTCAACAACACTCAATTTTTTTTTAAATAATTTCAATACCTAGGTAGTAGGTTGGTAACACAACCCCCAGGGGTACTACCGTCCTGCCAAGTAGTGTAAACGAAAGCCTGTAATTGTTTTAAAAATGGTAGGATTCAGTTCTTTTTTTGTTTATAAACATGCAAGATTTCAGGTATGTCTTGTTCTTCTTACACTTAGGTGCCTACACATTCATGTACAACATATATATACCCCCCTCTGGGTTTTTTTTCTGTTTTCTTACTAGTTCTTGTTCTTATTTCCCCTTATCTTCATGGGAAAGGGAAAGAATTCTTCCCCCCTAAACCATGCGTGTCAAGTCGACTAAAATGCCAGGAGCAAGGGGGGAGTAACCCCCCTTTTCCTTATCATTACTAAAATTAAAAAAAGAAACTTTTGTTTTTTTCTTTGGGCCCCCCCTTGGTGGGAAACAGCCGATTTGTTGAAAAAGGGAAAAAGAATTTCAATATTTTCTATTGATATAACCAACCTACAAAATACTTTTATTGTCTTTAATATCCTTAGTTTTAATTTGAGTAAACTTATTATCTGCTATAAATATAAACTAATGTTTAACTATAACAAACTAAATAAATTTCTCTAGTTTAAGTACATAGTCTTAAGCCATTAGTTTAGTCTGCCCATAATGCCATGGCATGATAGTGGCTCTTTTCACTCAATTCAAAATTGTAATTACAAAATCTCGATGTAAACTTGCAATGAAATAAAAAATATTATTATTATTATTATTAGATAAGAACATTTTTCTTGACAGAAGAAGCATGATAAGAAAAGTAGTGAATATAAATGCCACTGTGCATAGGCCTGCGATACATGGAAAAGGAAAAACCTGTATCTGAGCGGTGGACATGAACATCAAGGAAAGGAAACAAGGAATTAGATTCCCATTCAGCTTTAAATTAAGGGAAAGGGGCAAGATTATTAAAGCTAAGAAATGATTAAGAGACTAGAATAATGGGGTCAAGGAAAAGATGTCATCTACATAGTGGAGCCAAGTGAAGGGCGCACATCAGTAGTAGGAAGATGAACAGTCTCAAAGTATTCCATGTAAAGATTAGCAAGAACAGGAGATAGAGGAGAGCCCCGAAGGTTTCGAGGATTACCTCCGAAAAACCGATGTCTTGCTCTCTGACTCTTACCTACATTCCTCTGTTTAACCCCCCAATCGCATCAAAGAACTTTCAACAAGAAACTAAGGACTTTCTCCAACCTCTGTCCTTCTGACTTTGACCTTGTTCAACGTTTTTTGTCATCTGTCCCTCTCTGCCCTATTTCTATGGCCTTCCCAAAACTCACAAACCTGATATTCCTCTGCACCCCATAAACCTCTAGGGGTTTTGTCTCTTATTCTCTTGCTTCTTGGCTAGCAAAACCCCTCCCCCCTTTCTTGGTATTTTTTCTCCTGCCCACCACCTTCGTCACTCTCAAGACTTCTTCGACGGTTCCCCCTCCCCCGACCTGTAAGACTTGTCTTGATGTTAATCCCTCTTCACTAATGTCCCTCTTGATGATGCCCTTTAAATTTTTCTCAGAGAGAAGGCCATTAAGGTTACTTCTTCTCCCCATACCTACTGATGCCTTTCTTGCCTTATCTGCCTTTTGTGACTCTAATTCCTTTTCCTTCCAAGGAAATTTTTTTTCTCAAACCTTGAGGTCGCTATAGGCTCTCCTATCTTCTGTTCTTGCTAATCTTTAAAGGGAAAACCGAGACTGTTCTTCTTCCTACTACACATGTGCGCCTTCACTCTGGCTCCGCTATGTAGTAATCTTTGCTCTTTGGCCTCATGATTCTAGTCTCTTCCAACCATTTCTTGCTCTTAATAATCTTGCCTCTTCCATTAAGTTTAAAACTGAATGGGAATCTAATTTTGTTCCCTTTCCTTGATGCTCATGTTCACCGCTCAGATACAGGTTTTGCCTTTTCCGTGTTCCCAAGCCTATGCACAGTGGCATGTATATTCACTATTTTTCTTATCATGCTTCCTCTGTCAAGAAAAGTGTTCTTATCTCCCTCTTTCTCCATGCTCTCCACATTTGTGATCCTCAGTTCCTTGAATTAGAATTTCCACTCTTTATAATTCATTTTCCTGTCTTGGCTATCCTTCCCATTTCATAGACTCTGCCTTCTCATGTGCTAAACAGACTTTCTTCTCTCCCAAACTCTCTACTCTTGGGAACTCTCCTGCCCTCTGCCTTTCCTACATTTCCGGTCTCTAATCTCAACAACTCTCTCCGTTCCTTAGACATCAAACCTTTTGGATCCTCTTGCACTAATCTAGTTCATACCTCTCCTCCCTCTATAATGTCTTGGTGTCTACTCTATTTCTTTTTCCCCCTGTCCCTTCAGTACTTTGGAAAACTGCCGTCTCTGCCTGACAGACTTAGGGAGCACAAAAGTATGTCAGGCTTGCTGACACCAACAATGCTCTTTTCTGTCATGTCAGAGATCACAGTCATCCTATTGATTGGTCTTCTGCTAAAACTGTCTATCCTACGTCCAACTTTTACAGTCACCCTATCGTTGAATCTTCCCTTATAAACAAGTTTCCTTGTATGAATCTTAGTCCCGGGTTTGTCTCTGTAGATGCCTTCCTTTCCCATTACATTGTTAAATGCTCCAAACTTCAGAACACCCGTGACTTAACCGATTCTTTTTCTCCTTCTCCCTTCCCCTTTCCTCTTTCCTTTTCTTCTTTCTCCTTTGGGTTTTCTTTCTTCTGCCTTGCATTTGTCCTTTTATTATTATTATTTTTCCCCCTTCTGTGTTCTTGCTCCTACCCCCTGTGGGCCCCAGGTCCCTTGCAGTGCTCCTCTTTCTTAGTAGTATATGACTGACTCCCCTACTACTACTACTACTACTATTACTCCTCCACCATTTCCTCTCTCATTCCCATCCCTGTCTGCTTGCCTATATATACTCCCTCCTTCTCTCCTTTTTGTTAGTGACTTTGTAAATGGTCCAAGTCGGACCGAAACGTCGTAAGCTCCTCTTCTATGTGCAGGTTATTTGTGTATTAAAAAACCATACCACAGGTGGGGTTCAAACCCGCGATCAGAGAGTCTCAAAACTCCTGACCGTTGAGTAAGTGACGATATGGTTTGTTTGCAATCGTGTCATTACGATTTCGTGAGTCATGTTTGTGTATTGTTCCAGTCACAGTATTGTGCCTTTTTTTTTTATTCAAAATAGATTCCAGAATTAACAATGCAAACATTCCTAACACTAAAATAACATTTTCTCGTTCATTACTCACGTCTCCCAAACCCTCTTATATTACACTTGCTTTCCATTTGAATTTTCACACAAAAAATAGAAGATTTACTGTTATGCAGATACTGCATTATTGTAAAATGGTATAAATAATATCAGCACATTTGTGAAAAACATTAGACTCACCAATTGACATGTAATGGAGCGTGACGTGATTTGTTTACTCTTGAACATCGGCCCCAAAAACGAACATTTCTGCTACTTTGAGCTCAATTTCAAGGTACTTTTATTCAGTAAATCATTCAAAATCATCTCTAGTTATGTAATATATCTCCCATTCTATCAAATGAGACCAAAAAACTGAATACAACCATAAATACCCTATGAAAATACACCACAAAGTCACTGTTTTAAATGAAAACATGGTTGGAGGTTTTTTTTTCTTTTGCACTCGTGGAAAATTTTTTT
>WNWK01025042.1:0-28958 GCA_009830355.1 Cherax destructor
CCCCTCACGCTGGTATTGACCTGATTACCTTCACCTGCCCCTCACACTGGTATTGACCTGATTAGCTCTTTTGATTCTTTTGTCAGTCTCACTCTCGTAATCTTCCTGACTTATTCACTTTTCGTGGTGCTCTCCTTCCCTACATCATGAAACTTTCAACAAGAAACTAAGGACTCTCTCTGACCTCTATCCTCTGACTTTGATATTGTTTAACGTTTTCGTGTCATCTGTCCCTCTCTGCCTTATTTCTATGGCCTTCCCAAACTCACAAAACCTGATATTCCTCTCGTCCCATCGTATCTTCCAGAGGTTCTGTCACTTATTCTCGCTTCTTGGCTACCCAAAACCCTCACTCCCTTTCTTGGTACTTTCTCCTGCCCACCTTCGTCACTCTCAAGACTTCATCGAGCGGTTCGCTCTCTCCCGACCTGTAAGATGCTTAGTCTTGATGTTGATCCCTCTTCACTAATGTCCCTCTTGATGATGTCCTTAATTTTCTCAGAGAGAAGGCCAATGAAGGTTACTTCATCTCCCTATACCTACCGATGTCTTTCTTCATCTTATCCGCCTTTGTGTGAACTCAAATTTCTTTTTCCATCCAAGGCAAATATTATTCTCAAATCTTCAGGGTCACCATGGGCTTCCTCTATCTCCTGTTCTTGCTAATCTTTCATGGAATACTTCGAGACTGTCCTTCTTCCTACTACTGATGTGTGCCCTTCACTCTGGCTCTGCTATGTAGAAGACATCTTTGCTCTTTGGCCTCATGACTAGTCTCTTCCAAGCATTTCTTGATGCCCTTAATAATCTTGCCCCTTCCATTAAGTTTAAAGCTGAATGAGAATCTAATTTCTTGCTTCCTTTCCTCGATGTTCATGTCCACCCTCAGATACAGGTTTGTTTTTTCATGTATCACAAGCCTATGCACAATGGCATGTACATTCACTACTTTTCTTATCATGCTTTCTCTGTCAAGAAAAGTGTTCTTATTTCCTTCATTCATCGTGCTCTCTGTATTTGTGATCCTCAGTTCCCTTCATAATTCATTTTCCCATCTTGGCTACCTTCCAATTTCATAGACTCTGCCTTCTCCATGCTAAATGGACTTTCTTCTCCCAAACACTCTACTCATGAAAACTCTCCTGTCCTCTGCCTTCCTTATAATTCAGTCTATCTAATCTCAACAACTCTCTCCATTCCTTAGACATCAAACTTACTTTTGCCAGACTAATAGTCTTTGCACCAATCTAGTTCATACCTCTCCTTCCTCTACAGATGATCCTAATGTCTACTCTATTTCTTGTTCCTCCTGTCCTCTTCAATACTTTGAAGAAACTGGCTGTTCTCTTTCTGACAGACTTAGGGAGCACAAAGTAGTGTTAGACTTGCCAACACCAAAAATGCTCTTTTGTTATGTCAGAAATCACAGTCACGCTATTGACTGGTCTTCTGCTAAAATGGTCTACCGGTGGCCTGGTGGCTAGAGCTCTCGCTTCACACACAGAGGGCCCGGGTTTGATTCCCGGCAGGTGGAAACATTTCGACGTGTTTCCTTACACCTGTTGTCATGTTCACCAAGCAGCAAATAGGTACCTAGGTGTTAGTTGACTGGTGTGGGTCGCATCCTGGGGGACAAGATTAAGGACCCCAATGGAAATAAGACAGACAGTCCTCGATGATGCACTGGCTTTCTTGGGTTATCCTGGGTGGCTAACCCTCCTGGGTTAAAAATTCGAAGAAAATCTTATCTTATCTTATCCCTACTTCTAAATTTCAGTCGCTGTCTGGTTGAATCCTTCCTTATACATAACTTTCCTTGTATGAATCTTAGTCGTGGCTTTGTCTCTGTAGATGCCTTCCTTTCCCACTACATTATTAAATGCTTCAAACTTCAGAACACCTGTGACTTAACCTGATTCTTTTTTCCCCTTCACCCTCTTCCCCTTTCCTCTTTCTCCTTTGGGTTTTCTTTCTTCTGCCTTGGGTGTTTGGTCCATTATTATTTTTCTCCCCTCTGTGTTCTTGTTCCTACCCTCTGTGGGCCGCTAGCTCCCTTGAGGTGCTCGTCTTTCTTAGTCTTTGACTGACTCCACTACTACTACTACTACTACCTCTACCACTACCTGTCTTCTTTCCTACTACCTCTCTTGTTCCGTCCCTGTCTGATGGCCTATACATATGCTCCCTCCTTCCCTCCTTTTTTATTAGTATGACTTTGTAAATGGTCCAAGTTGGACTGAAACATCATCGTAAGCTCCTCTCTCCTATGTGCCGGTTATTTGAGTATTGTTCCAGTCACGTTATTGTGCCTTTTTGTTATTTAATTGTAGGGATCATCCTAGGAATGGTTGGAGGGGGTAAAGGAAATTTTGTGTGTGAGGGGCTTAGACATATTGTGTGTGTGTGTGTGTGTATGTACTCACCTATTTGTACTCACCTATTTGTGGTTGCAGGGGTCGATTCATAGCTCCTGGCCCCACCTCTTCACTGACTGCTACTAGGTTCTCTCTCTCCCTGCTCCATGAGCTTTATCAAACCTCGTCTTAAAACTATGTATGGTTCCTGCCTCCACTACGTCACTTTCTAGGCTATTCCACTTCCTGACAACTCTATGACTGAAGAAATACTTCCTAACATCTCTTTGACTCATAGGAGTCTTCAACTTCCAATTGTGACCCCTTGTTACTGTGTCCCCTCTCTTGAACATCTTGTCTCTGTCCACCTTATCTATTCTTCGCAGTATTTTATATGTCGTTATCATGTCTCCCCTAACCCTCCTGTCCTCTAGTGTCGTCAGGCCGATTTCCCTTAACTTTCTTCGTAGGACAATCCCCT
The DNA here is from genome assembly GCA_009830355.1 of Cherax destructor. Lineage (NCBI taxonomy): Eukaryota > Metazoa > Arthropoda > Malacostraca > Decapoda > Parastacidae > Cherax > Cherax destructor. The sequence goes on from WNWK01025042.1 coordinate 2,836, forward strand.
TAGCTCTGGGACTAGTCTTGTTGCAAACCTTTGCACTTTCTCTAGTTTCTTGATGCGCTTGACCAGGTGTGAGTTCCAAACTGGTGCTGCATACTCCAGTATGGGCCTGCGTATATGGTGTACAGAGTCTTGAACGATTCCTTAGTGAGGTATTGGACAGCTATTCTTAGGTTTGCCAGCCGCCCGTATGCTGCAGCAGTTATCTGATTAATGTGTGCCTCAGGAGATGTGCTCGGTATTAAACTCACCCAAAGATCTTTTTCCTTGAGTGAGGTTTGCAGTCTTTGGCCACCTAGACTATACTCTGTCTGCGGTCTTCTTTGCCCTTCCCGATCTTAATGACTTTACATTTGGCAGGGTTAAATTCAAGGAGCCAATTACTGGACCAGGCTTGTAGCCTGTCCAGGTCTCTTTAGTCCTGCCTGATCCTTGACTGATTTAATTCTTCTCATTAACTTCACATCATCTGCAAACAGGGACACTTCTTAGTCTATCCCTTCCGTTATGTCATTCACATATACCAAAAACAGTACAGGTCCTAGCACTGACCCTTGAGGAACCCCACTCGTCACAGGTGCCCACTCTGACACCTCGTCACGTACCATGACTCGTTGCCTCCCTGTCAGATATTCTCTGATCCATTGCAGTGCCTTTCCTGTTACGAGTGCCTGATCCTCTAGCTTTTGCATTAACCTCTTGTGAGGAACTGTGTCGAACGACTTCTTGCAGTCAAGAAAATGCAGTCTATCCACCTCTCTCTCTGTGTCTTACTTCTGTTACCTTGTCATAAAACTCCAGTAGGTTTGTGACACAGGATTTTCCTTTCCTGAAACCGTGCTGGTTGTCGTTTATAAGCTTGTGTCTTTCTAGGTGCTCCACCACTCTCCTCCTGATGATCTTCTCCATGACTTTGCATACTATACACGTCAGTGACACAGGTCTGTAATTTAATGCCTCATGTCTGTCTCCTTTCTTAAAAATTGGGACTACATTTGCCATCTTCCACACCTCAGGTAGTTGCCCAGTTTCAATGGATGTGTTGAAGATTTTGTTGAGTGGCACACTCAACATCTCTGCTCCTCTCTAAGGACCCACGGAGAAATGTTGTCAGGTCCACGCTTCTGAGGTATCGAGTTCACATAGCAGCTTCTTTACCTCCTCCTCGGTTGTGTGTATTTTATCCAGCACTTGTTGGTATACCTCCCTATTCTGAATTCCTGGAGTCCTTCCTGTCTCCTCTGTAAATACTTCTTTAAATCTCATGTTGACCTCCTCACATACCTCTTGGTTGTTTCTTGTGAACTCCCCACCTTCCTTCCTCAGCCTGATTACCTGGTCCTTGACTGTTATTTTCCTCCTGATGTGGCTATACAACAGCTTCGGGTCAGACTTGACTTTTGATGCTATATCATTTTCGTATTGTCATTGAGCCTCCCTTCTTACTTGTGCATATTCGTTTCTGGCTCTTTGGCTAATCTCTTTATTTTCTTGGGTCCTTTGTCTTCTGTACTTTTTCCATTCTCTAGTGCACTTAGTTTTTGCCTCCCTATACCTTTGGGTGAACCAAGGACTCATTCTGGTCTTCCCATTACTTCTGTTTCCCTTGGGGACAAACCTCTCCTCTGCCTCTTTGCATTTAGTTGTCACATATTCCATCATTTCTTTTACTGGTTTTCCTGCCAATTCTCTCTCTCTCACTGAACGTCTTGTAGGAAGTTCCTCATCCTTGTGTAGTCCCCCCTTTTGTAGTTTCGTTTCTCCCTTCCTATTCCTGTTCCCCTCTCCACCTGTAGCTCAACTATATAATCAAAACACAGAATGAAATGATCACTAGCTCCAAGGGGCCTTTCATACGTGATATCCTCGATGTCCGAACTACTTAAGGTGAATACTAGGTCCAGTCTTGCTGGATCATCCTCACCTCTCTCTCTGATGGTATCTCTAACATGTTGATGCATGAGGTTTTCCAGTACCACATCCATCATCTTGGCTCTCCATGATTCAGGACCCCTGTGGGGCTCCAGATTTTCCCAATCAATCTCCTTGTGATTGAAATCACCCATAACTAGCAACTTTGCTCTCCACGTGTGGACTCTTCTGGCCACCTCTGCTAGTGTGTCTACCATTGCTCTGTTGCTCTCATCGTATTCTTCTCTTGGCCTCCTGCAGTTCTGTGGCGGGTTGTACATTACAGCAATTAGCACCTTATGGCCCTCAGACTGGATTGTTCCTACTATGTAGTCCCCTTCGCCCATTCCATCCATTCCTTCCACTTCCTCAAATCCCCACCGGTACTTAATGAGCAGTGCAACTCCTCCTCCCCCTCTGCTCCTTCTATCTTTCCTGAGGATTTGATATCTGGGTGGAAAGATTGCATCTGTTATCATCCTGGTGTGTTTCCTTTCTGTGAGTGCTATTATGTCTGGGGATGTCTCCATTATTCTTTCATGCCACTCCTCACATTTATTTGTTATACCATCTGCATTTGTATACCAAACCTTCAACTTCTTTTCTAAAACCGTAGTCTGGGGGGTACGTTGGGGTTGGGAAAGTGGGAGACCTGATGAGGAACTATGGGTGGTTGGCGTGAAGGTGGAGTTTGTAATGAGGTGGGTGGAAGCATTGGGTATGGAATGTGTGTTTTTGTTTAGATTGTTTGGTTGCATTGGGTTTGTCCAGGTTGGGGGACATCTGAAGGTATTTGAGCTTCCTCCTGAGTCTGGGTTCTCCTGTCCATCTCTCTTTCCTCCTTTTGTCTCTGTACCCTCTCTTTCAGTTTCTGTCTTTCTTCTCGTGTTCTGTCGTGGTGAGATACCATTCCGGTAATCTGATATATCCCTTAGTCTTGCTTTCTCCTGCAGAATCTTGTTTGAGTCAATTCCGCCTTGAAAATCACTTTGACTGGCCGGATTCTTCCTCTTCAAACCCCTATTCTCAGAAAATTTGCTAGCTGGGTCATGTCATCTTCTCTATTGCTTTCATGATGCTTTCAATCGCTTTTTTCTCCCCTTGTCTTCTTGCTTCATAAGTTTCCCCTTCAGCTTCCCTGAGCCCATAAATAAAGACTGATCTCTCTCTTTCATTCTCCCACTGCCTATCCCTATGTAAACCCTGATTCGATTTAGTTGCCTCTATTGCAGCTTTCCTTTCTTCAATCTCTTCACTGTCTGTTATCCCTTGGTCCAGTGGCCTGTCGCTTTCCCTTAATTTTCCCTGTGCATTGCTGTGGTCTGTTAGGGCTTCTATGTATAGCTTAGCTCTCCCTTTTTCTACACTCCCCTCGATTGTTCCTGATGTGATCCTCTCTTTTTCTCGGGCTCCACGATGGTCTGATAGGGCCTCTGCATACAGTTTCACTCCATTCTCTATAGTCCCCTTATTTGTGACTGAGGTAGCAGTTTCTGATACCATGTCCACATTACTTTTTAGTTCTTTAGGCTGTTTCAAATTTTTCAGTTCCTCTTCGAATCTCTGTATCTTAGCCTCTGCTGTTGTGACTTGCTTCTCCCACTTCCTGCTTTCTGCAGCTATCCTCTCCTCCCTTTTCTTGCTTTCTGCAGCTATCCTCTCCTCCCTTTTCTTGCTTTCTGCAGCTATCCTCTCCTCCCTTTTCTTGCTTTCTGCAGCTATCCTCTCCTCCCTTTTCTTGCTTTCTGCAGCTATCCTCTCCTCCCTTTTCTTGCTTTCTGCAGCTATCCTCTCCTCCCTTTTCTTGCTTTCTGCAGCTATCCTCTCCTCCCTTTTCTTGCTTTCTGCAGCTATCCTCTCCTCCCTTTTCTTGCTTTCTGCAGCTATCCTCTCCTCCCTTTTCTTGCTTTCTGCAGCTATCCTCTCCTCCCTTTTCTTGCTTTCTGCAGCTATCCTCTCCTCCCTTTTCTTGCTTTCTGCAGCTATCCTCTCCTCCCTTTTCTTGCTTTCTGCAGCTATCCTCTCCTCCATTTTCTTGCTTTCTGCAGCTATCCTCTCCTCCATTTTATTGCTTTCTGCAGCTATCCTCTCCTCCATTTTCATGCTAAGCTTCTCTAGCTTTCTTCCCCACTCATGTTCCCTTTTCATGAGCTCTTCTGCCCAAACTTCCTTTGCAGACTCATCCTCCAGTCCCCTAGTTTTCCGTCCTGCTCTCTGGTACACTATTTTTTTTTTAAGATGCCACAGAGTGAAAAACTATGTATTTCTGTGTGGTTGTTTTGTGGTGTAATTGCCTGAGTGTTTGTGTGGGGGTGGAGGGAGGGAGAGGTGAAACTGGAGACAGTGGGGAAATGGAAGAGAGGTGGGGAGGGGAAAAGAGGGGGAATATGAGGAGAGAGTGGAGGAGGGAGAAGAGTGGAGAGAGAATGGGAAGGGAGAGGAGGGGAAGGGGGGTTCAGGGAAGGGAGTGAGGGAGAGGAGGGAGGGAGCAGAGGAAAGTGTGTATGTGTGTGGGGGTTAATTGTGTGAAGAGTAGTGGTGAAATTGTGTGTTATGGGCCTGTATGTACTCACCTAATTGTGGTTGCAGGGGTCGAGACTCAGCTCCTGGCCCCGCCTCTTCGCTGTCCACTACTGGGTCTCTGCTCTCCCTGCTCCATGAGCTTTATCATACCTTGTCTTAAAACTATGTATGGTTCCCGCCTCCACTATATCGTTCTCTAGACTATTCCACTTCCTAACTACTCTATGGCTGAAGAAGTGCTTCCTAACATCCCTTTGACTCATCTGAGTCTTCAGCTTCCAGTTGTGTCCCCTTGTGTCTGTGTTCCCTCTCTGGAACATCCTGTCACTATCTACCTTGTCAATTCCCCAGTATTTTGTATGTCGTTATTATGTCTCCTCTAACCCTTCTGTCCTCCAGTGTTGTTAGTCCTATTTCCCTCAACCTTTCTTCATAGGGCAGTCCCCTGAGTTGTGGAACTAGCCTTGTCGCAAACCTTTGCACTTTCTCTAATTTCTTGACATGCTTAACCAGGTGTGGGTTCCAGACTGGTGCTGCATACTCTAGTATGGGCCTGACGTACACGGTGTACAGTGTCTTGAACGATTCCTTGTTATGGTGTGTGTGTGTGTGTGTGTGTGTGTGTGTGTGTGTGTGTGTGTGTGTGTGTGTACTCACCTAGTTGTACTCACCTAGTTGTGGTTGCAGGGTCGAGACAATAGCTCCTGGCCCCGCCTCTTCACTGGCCGCTACTGGGTCACTCTCCCTGCGCCATGAGCTTTATCATACCTCTTCTTAAAGCTGTGTATGGAACCTGCCTCCACTACATCGCTTCCCAAGCTATTCCACTTCCCGACTACTCTGTGACTGTGTGTGTGTGTGTGTGTGTGTGTGTGTGTGTGTGTGTGTGTGTGTGTGTGTGTGTGTGTGTGTGTGTGTGTGTGTGTGTGTGTGTATGTGTGTGTGTGTGGGTTAATTGTGTGAAGAGTAGTGGTGAAATTGTGCGTTATGGGCCTCTGTGTGTGTGTGTGTGGGGGGGGGGAAACTTTATGTGTGTGGATTTATTGTGTGAAAAATAGTGGTGAAATTGTGTTCTGGTGTATGTGTATGTGGGGTCTGCGAGTAACACATAATCTACAGTGCTCCTCTACCTGGCCTGACCTGACACCTGACCTACAAGTTAATGTATTCTATGCTTCACCTGTCGCTCGCCCTTTTCTACTAGAAATTATCAATTGCTACTTGTTACCGAGTACTTGATATCCTATTCCTTATCTTACTATGAGAGTTGACCGTTCATAAACAGCTTAGCGGTTAGGTAATTGGAACTTACACCCGACACCCCAAAAACCACGCATAGGTGAATACTTGCGATGCGTGCAGCTTGTCCACCGTGTAGTAGCCTGTAGATTGTCCAACTCGATGTGATGTTCTGGCGTATATCCACTTCCATTTCTTGTCGATATATAATATAACTTATTCATTGTATTACTTTCACTTATCACATATTTATTTCATTTTATTATCTAGGGTGACACATGTGGCAACGTCGCCTGGAGAACACTAGGCCCACTCTGACCCCGCCACCAAATATTTATTTCTAGTTTACTTATAAAATTATGGCTCTCTCCACACTTATGTGGCTCAGGGCAACTCGTAAATCACTTCAAGGGTTGTTCACTACCCTGACACACTTGATAACCCCTGCAGTACCCTTGGGTAGCCCTCAAAAACACTTATATTATCTTAGAATTATCTTGGATGTTTGTGGTGGTGGCCATGTGTGTGTGTACTCACCTAATTGTACTCACCTAATTGTGGTTGCAGGGGTCGAGACTCAGCTCCTGGCCCCGCCTCTTTGCTGTCTGCTACTGGGTCTCTGCTCTCCCTGCTCCATGAGCTTTATCATACCTTGTCTTAAAACTATGTATGGTTCCTGCCTCCACTATATCTTTCTCTAGACTATTCCACTTCCTGACTACTCTGTGGCTGAAGAAATGCTTCCTAACATCCCTTTGACTCATCTGAGTCTTCAGCTTCCAGTTGTGTCCCCTTGTTTCTGTGTTCCCTCTCTGGAACATCCTGTCACTGTCTACCTTGTCAATTCTCCGCAGTATTTTGTATGTCGTTATCATGTCTCCTCTGACCCTTCTTTCTTCCAGTGTTGTTAGTCCTATTTCCTTCAACCTTTCTTCATAAGACAGACCCCTGAGTTGTGGAACTAACCTTGTCGCAAACCTTTGCACTTTCTCTAGTTTCCTTACGTGCTTGACCAGGTGTGGGTTCCAGACTGGTGCTGCATATTCTAGTATGGGCCTGACGTACACGGTATACAGTGTCTTGAACGATTCCTTGTTAAGGTAACGGAAAGCTAATCTTAGGTTTGCCAGTCGCCCATATGCTGCCGCAGTTATCTGGTTGATGTGTGCCTCCGGAGACGTGCTTGGCGTTATACTCACTCCAAGGTCTTTCTCCTTTGCCGAGGTTTGTAGCCTTTGTCCGTGTGTGTGTGTGTCAGAAAGGAGTGAGTGGAGGCAAGTGGATTTTATGACTTGATATGCTGTTGTGGTGTGAACAGGGCAACATTTATAAAGGGATTCAAGGAAACCAGTTAGGAGGACTAGAGTCCTGGAGGTGAGAAGTACAGTGCCTGCACTCTGAAGGAGGGGTGAGGATATCTGCAGCTTTCAACTGTAGTATCCTGGCAAAACAAGTGATGGATTGAGTGATGGTAAAATTGTTTCTTCTTTTTCAGTCACCCAACCTAGGTGGGAGATGGCTGTTATGTCTTAAAAAAAAAGTATATGGGATAGAAATGAATAATGAGAGAAATGTAAATTAAAAGTTTAAGTGAGGTGGGTGAGTGGCAAGATCCTTGTTCCTGTATTTTACTTCCACCAGAGGTTCCTAACAACACTGTGATGGCCTAGTAAACACCCACATAACACTGACATGTCTACACACCCAGAATGATATAAATCAACTGCAGAAATCACCCAAAAATCCAATATTACCAACAAAAAAGACTTGTGTTACCACCACCTATCCACTGTCAGGTGAAATGAAACTTCATAACATCTACCCATTACCCATCGCCTACAATTCATCTGCAAACCACTGTCAATGGTCACGGGTCGGGGCAACACAAGAAGATCAGTAGCAACCAAAGACTCATAACACCACAGGTGAGAGAAACATTACTAAAAGTAAAACATCTACTGCCAGCCAGAAGGCGCAACCCTCACCACCCAACACCACAACACTCACCAAACAACAACAAACTGACCACCATCACAACACTCACCAAACAACAACAAACATGGCCACCACCACAACACTCACCAAACAACAACAAACATGGCCACCACCACACACTCACCAAACAACAACAAACATAGCCACCACCACAACACTCGCAAAACAACAACAAACATGGCCACCACCACAAACATCCAAGATAATTCCTTCCATGGATTTGTTATGAACATTACTGACCCAGAAATAGCTAAACTCATTAGGATCCAGAATAAAAAAATCATCATGTTAACTCGGGAAATGCAGGAACTTAAAACCTCTAATGACATGTTAACCCGGGAAATTAAGGAACTATAAACATCCATACACAATACCTCGGCGAGGTCACAAATCTTGAACAAAAACTAAATGCACTGGAACAACTAAGCAACACCCACACCCAGTCTGAGGGCACCATCAACCACCTAAAAAATCAAGTTCCCAACTAAATACCAACATCAAGAATGAAAAGCAAGAGTGGACTTAAACTTACCGATGTTATGAACAACTTCCAAGACCACTTCAACCAACAACTCCAATTCAGTTGTAGTAAATAGCAACCTTCTACCACCAACTATAACTCATGAAACATGTAAACAAACCACCCTACATTTTACCCAAGATCATCTCAATATACCTAGTGATGACATAAAGGAGTGTAAAGTGATAGCTTATCAAACTGGGAAGAAATCACTGATATTAACCCTTTGACTGTTTCGGACGTATATATACATCTTACGAGCCAATGTTTCGGACGTATTTATACGCCTAAATTCTAGCGGCCTCAAATCAAGTAGGAGAAAGCTGGTAGGCCTACATGTGAGAGAATGGGTCTGTGTGGTCAGTGTGCGCAGTATAAAAAATTGGGGAGCCACTGGTGCATTGTGGGAACACCATTTCAGTAGTCCTTGTTCAGCATGCCTAGCGGTAAGAATTATTTGACTCCTTGGTGCATCTGGGACATTTCTCTTCCTCAATGATCGTTCTAACACAGATGGAAGTGTCTCTGAAGATAAATTTCATGGTTTTGATGAGTTTGTGACCGAAAGCAATGCCCAGGATACCAGAAGGAAGGAAGGAAGAAAGAAAGAAAGTAAGGAAGGAAGAGATGTGAGGAAGGAATGAAGGAAAGAAGGAAGGAGGAAAGGAAGGAAGGAAGTAAGAAAGAAAGAAAGAAAGGAAGAGATGTGAGGAAGGAATGAAGGAAAGAAGGAAGGAGGAAAGGAAGAAGGAAGGAAGTAAGAAAGAAAGAGAGAAAGGAAGGAGGAAGGTAAGAAAGGAAGGAAGAAATAAAGGAAGGAATGAAGGAAGAAAGGCAGGAAGGAAGAGATGAATGAAGGAAGGAAGGAAATATGAGAAAGGAAGGGCAGAAAGAAAGGAAGGAATGAAGGAAAAAAAGGAAGCTAGGAAGGTAGGTATGAAGGAAAGGAAGGAGGGTTGTGGAGAAGAAGATATGGTTCCCTTTTTGTGTTGACAGGTTGACAGGCAGTGTATGTCATTTTGACAGCTGCCTTACCTGACTCAGCAAATTAGATGTCCCCACACACACACACACAACGTCCCGATGGCATGGTAGCTAGCACTCTTGCTTCACGCACGAGAAGCACGGGTTCAATTCCGGCGGGGCTGAAACATTTAAGTGTTTCGTTACACACACACACATACATACATACAACAGGCCTAGTGTCTAATCACATGTGCCTAGGGACAAATGGTAACTAACTAACACATAGCTTGGGCTTTGAAGTGCTAATTGCAGTTGATGGAAAGTGTTTAGTCATTATATATGTGTATATATATTATAGAACAATAGTAATAAAATTTTTTTTTTATTGTTGGTTAGTGTAAACAAGTTTTGTAAACAATATAAGATACTAATGTTTATGCTATTATTTTTGCATACAACGAGTGTATATATATACATTGCACCATTGGTCTCCAGCCACATAAGTTATGTAAAAAAATAAAATAGTGAAAAAAACAAGAAACCTACGAAAGGAAGTAAACCAAAGTTTACAGGTGGCGGCATTCGCCGCTGTTGCCATCGCAGCTCATTTTTGCCAACTTTACGCCTCTATATCTCGGTAAATACTGATCGCAAAAAAAATTTTGGGATTTAAACAATCAAAAAAATAATCTTAACATTTTGATAAGAAAAAAAAATTTTTTTTTTTTCAAATATTTCCCGACATAGAATGACAGTTTCAGAGAGGGGCCTCCGACAGTCAAAGGGTTAATGTTCAACTCTGCTCACAAAGTAATGAACTATTAAGGACATCTACTAAACTTTTCAGGGTCGCGGGGCCCGTCCGAATCTGGTTCTCGGGTTGCAGAATTTAAAAAAAAAAAAAAAAAATTATTTTTCTTATGAAATGATAGTTCTTTTTCTAAATCTAATAGGCTAAAAAAACATTTTTGATCAATACTTACCGAGATATAGAGAATTGAAGTTGACCAAAATTGAACCCTTACAGGCACTCGCTGACTTCCGGTTGGCCGGTAATGTTTTATTTTCTGTCTTGGAGTTGTTTTCTTATCGATTTTAATTTTTTTTCAAATAACTTATAGCCTGTGAGACCAATATAATGCTGTTTTTCAAATATTCATGTTGATTTTACACAATGGCATAAAGTTGTGAGACCTGTACCCACTCTGTCTGAGGTATCCCAGCAAGTGAGCCCGTCCTGTATTATCATGTTAACAAAATAGGAATAGCAAAGAAGGTACAAATAAAAATGGGAACTATAGCTGTATCGTTATTAATAACATAAACAACGAGAATACATTATATTCTGGGAAATTACATACAATAACCATTGACCTATGAGACTTATTACCAGGGGGAAGGGTAGATGTTATCAGTAACACGGACTTATACTCACTCTTAATTCACCAACCAGCTGACCCGAGATTGCAACGCTGGCCCACTGACGCCGCTGTCCCGAGACCTGCTCACTGGACCTGTCACCCCCTCTCTGTCTCCTCTAGTCGTTTTCATGACCTTATTTTTTTTTTTTATTAACACATCGGCCGATTCCCACCAAGGCAGGGTGGCCCGAAAAGAAAAACTTTCATCATCATTCACTCCATCACTGTCTTGCCAGAAGGGTGCTTTACACTACAGTTATAAAACAGCAACATTAACACCCTCCTTCAGAATCCGGCACTTACTTCCCATCTCCAGAACTCAAGTCCGGCCTGCCGTTCCCTGAATCCCTTCATAAATGTTACTTTGCTCACACTCCAACAGCACGTCAAGTATTAAAAACCATATGCCTCCATTCACTCCTATCAAATACGCTCACACATGCTTGCTGGAAGTCCAAGCCCTCACACAAAACTTCCTTTACCCCTCCCTCCAACCTTTCCTAGACCCCTACCGCCTTCCCTCCCTACAGATTTATACACTCTAGAAGTCACTCTGTCTCTGTCCATTCTCTCTACATGTCCAAACCACCTCAACAACCCCTCCTCAGCTCTCTGGACAATCGTTTTGGTAATCCCCACCTCCTCCTAATTTCCAAACTCGAATTCTCTGCATTATATTCACACCACACATTGACCTCAGACATGACATCTCCACTGCCTCCAGCCTTCTCCCGTTGCAACATTCATCACCATGCTTCACACCCATATAAGAGCGTTGGTATAACTATACTCTCTACATTCCCCTCTTACTTCCATGGACAAGGTTCTTTGTCTCCACAGACCTCAAGTGCTCCACTCACCCTTTTCCCTCATCAATTCTATGATTCACCTCATCCTTCATAGACCCATCCCCGACATGTCCTCCCAAATATCTGAATACATTCACCTCCCTCCATACTCTCCCTCCAATCTGATATCAATCTTTTGTCACCTATTCTTTTGTTATCCTCATCACCTTACTCTTTCCTATATTCACTTTCAATTTTCTTCTTTTACACACCCTACCAAATTCATCCACCAACCTCTGCAGCTTCTCTTAGAACTCTCCCAAAAGACAGTGTCATCAGCAAAAAGCAACTGTGAAACTCCCCTTTTTTTTTCTTTTCTTTTGCCCAACACCTCTTGCCAAGACCCTCCATTCCTTCTCTTACAACCCCATCTATAAAATATATTGAACAACCACGGTGAACATCACACATCCTTTCTAAGGCCCAAATTTTCGGGAAATAGTCCCTTCCCCCCTACACACTCCCAACCTGAGCCCTCACTATCCTCATAAAAACTCTTCACTGCTTTCAGTAACCTTCCTCCTATTCCATACATTAAAAATCTGCCACATTCCCCCCCCATCTACCTACCCTAGTTTTTTCCCCTAAATCCCAAAAAATTTCCCTTACCCCAAAACTGTTCCCCCTATATTTTTCCCCGTAAACTTTTGGCTACCCCCCCCCCACCTTTCCTAAACCCCCCTTTTATCATATCCTGCTTTCTGTTTTACTCTTAATTCTTTAAAACTTTTCCAAAACTTTACCAGGACATCAACAAAACTTATTCCCTATAATTTTTGCACTCTCTTTTGCCCCTTTTCCTTTTAAAAAAAGGGGAAAATCGCTCTCCCCCAACCCTAGGTACCTTCCCTCTTCCATACATTTATTAAATAATAGCACCAACCCCCCAAAAAATTTTCCCCCCTGCTTTTAACATTTCTATCTTTATCCCATAAAACCCAGCCCTTCCCCCCCTTTATTCTACCCCCGCCCCCCAACTTCCCTACACCTGGGCTCTTCCACACTCCTACAAGATGTTTTTTTCCCCTTTACACAAAAAACCCCAGTTTCCCCCGTCTTCATCAACATTTAACAAACCCCTCAAAAAATTCTCTCCTTTTCCCTTTCCCTCTAACTCCCCTTTTAAAACTCTCCTCTCCTATTTTTAACTGTAAACCCCTTTTGTTCTCTGGGGTTCCTCAACTTTTAATCTCTTTCCCCCAAAATTTTTTTTATTTTCAACAAAATTTGCTGATAACATCTACCCCCCTCTCCCCCGGGAGGGGGGTGCGGGGGGAAGAGGAGCGTTGGTGGAATAAAAAATTAAAGAGGAAATAAGGGGGAAAAAGTTACCCCTATGGGGTTTTTACAAAGTAAAAGGGTAAAAGGGGGGAAGAGTTTTGGAGAAAAAGAGAGGTTAAAAGAGTGGGGGAAAAAAAGACCTTATAGGGTTTCTCAAAGCATCCCCCTTTCCCAAAAAGGGTAGACCACGTGTTACGACCGCGCCAGGTAAGAACAAAAAATCTGGGGGGTTAAAGGGAAAGGGGTGGCTGAGGGGTTTTGAAGGTAAGGGTGGGAATTTTCTGGACCTGAAAAAAACCCCACTGACTACATCACAAAGTTTGTTCTCACCATTTTTTTTTCCAAAATATTTACAAACATTTACAATAAAAAAAAATTTTTATTACTATTGTTCAATCATATATATACATATACAGTAGGCCCTCAGTTTTGTTCCTCCAAACTGAACAATTATGTAAAAAATTTTTTTGTGGGGGTTTTGTAAGTGTATTTTGGGGCTCTGAAATGACTAATCCCCTTTACTTTTTTTCCCTTTTGGCAACAAATTCATTCAATTTTGGACTCAAACAATTCTGGAAAGAATTTTCAAGAAAAGATGGGGCCCCTGTATAGTCACTGGACATGTTTCTAAAAATTTTGCAGCTTTGGAAAACTCTGAAACAGGTTTTTCCTCCCTGGTGGAAAAATTCCCCCCACATAAAACGAGTGTCTCTGCGTTGTTGTGGGCATTTTTGTATGTGCACAGACAAAACATTTTCTGAAAACCTTTTTTTTTCAAGCAGTAAAAGGAGTTTTTTTGGAAGTGATCACCATGCCTCAGGCGAGAGGGGGGGGGGGATAACTTTGGGCGGTTTTATTTTAGGTGTTGCTACTTGGTACTTGGAAAAATTTTTGTCTGATGACAGACAAACAAAATTTCCCGGTGGTTTTTTTTTTGGTCTTCAACTTATAAATATTAAAGGGGTTGAGCATGGAAATGTCAGAATGTGAAAAAAAAATTATGTACCCCCATAACTCTTGCAACACAATCAACAAACCCAATCTGCATGTCCCTTTGTCCACCCCAATGCATATTGATTTTTAGTCAATCCGCTGAGGGGTTTTGAATGGGTTCATTGGTCTCTCTATTCAGCCTGCCGGTTGTTTTTTTCGTTAAATTTTAAATGATGACAAAAAGTAAACTCTTTGTCATGCCACCGAAATGCCATGATGTCATTAAAAACCGCACCGGGGCCCCCCCGAGTTCCTGCAGTGAACCTAGGCAAACTTACAAAATTTCCGCCTGTGCAGCACACATATGTAAAATTCCCCTTCAAAAAAATTTCCGGGGGGGTTGTGTCCCCTTATCAATATATAAAAAAATGCCCCCCTTCCAAGATTGGTTTTTCCTCATTGTTCTAACCCATCACCAGAGATCCCAATAACTTTCTGGTATCTTCAATGTATAACTTAGTGTACACAAAAATCAATACAAGACCCCAAGAGCAATCCCAAAAACCCCAAAAAGCTTTATACCAAAAAATTTTTCCCCTTGTTTTTATATACTGTTTTAAAGACAGTCTACCTTTGAACAGAAAAAAAGGGGCCCTCAATAACAAGCTTCCTGAAGGGATAAAAATGCATATTGAAATTCTCTTTCAGAAACAGAAACACATTCCCAAAAATTATTAAAAAGACCCTCATTTAGGACTTTATGTTGCGCGTTTTGGGTTTGGATTGAAAATTGCGGCACATTTTTATCTTTCCCACGTAAAAAACCCTTTATTGCGATTCGCTGGAGGGGAAAAAATTTTAGCCCGATGCCTGCAATAAAAAATTAAACCTTGAGTCTTGGGGGGGGCCCACTAAGGGTGGTATTGAGCCCCAAAAAAATGTTTAATCTGACAGACAAGTGTTTTCTGGAAAAAAAAAAGCCAACATGAACTTATATCAGTCAGCAAAAAAAAATGCCCCCGGCTTCAAGACGAAAATGTTTCACCTTGCTCCTTTTGGGTAATGCATCAGGTGATTTAAAGGGGAAAAACCCATGGGTTTTTCCCCTTTTAAGAATCCCCATGTTTTAGGAAAAGGAATTTTTTTCCCTTTGGGGTCCAAACTAAGTGTATTAATTTTACAGAGATAGTTACATTGATTACCATACGGGGGAGAAAAGTGAAAAAACCAGGATAACCCAAATTTTTAAGGGGGCCAGGTTTTAACCCAATGTTACCCCAGGGGGCCTGGGGAAAACCCCAAAATTTTGGGGGGGTTTTCCCCAGGTTCTCTACACATATGCTGCTATGTTTTTCTTTTTAACTGTATCTGTGTATCCCTTTTAATAAACTTACTTAGGGGTTTGGGAAAAAAAAAGGCCCCTTCCCCCAAGGGGCCCCCTGCTAATGTTGGGGGGCAGCTGGGGGACCACCCCCTTCCCCCCTAAACCCCCCCCCAACAACCCCCACCATTCCAGCATTAAGTATTCCATACGCGTCAACCCAAAACTGTGTTTGTCAAAAATAAAAAAGTGAATTGTGTTTTGATCTTTAAATTACTATTCTTGTATCTGCCGGGAATCATGTCCCCCCGGGGGGGAACCTTGGGGTTGCTAAAATGGCAAGAAAATGTTTAAGCATTCATTAGGTCTTAGAATTTTAAGATGAAAAGATATTAGAAAAAACTAACCTGTGGCTGTAATGAAGTGTTACTTTGACACATAAAAGATGTAAACATAAGTTTTTTGACCCTTACTGACTTTTCTGGACTGACTTACCCAAAGACTTGACTACAAATGGGTTTTTCTGACGGCTGACCGCTTAACTGACTGGCCCCTTTAATGACTTACTGAATGGCTCCTTTTACTTACTGAAACCCTTTTACACTGAATGACTTCCGGCCACTGGGGAAAGCTTCCGGGAACTTAATAAAATTCACTTAAACACTGAATGTCTTTTTTGAAAAACTGAATGTGACCCAAAACTGAATGTTTTGACTTACTGAATTCTTGACTGACTTCCCCAATGTTTTACTGACACTGAATGCTTGACTGACTTACTGAATGTCCCGGGGGACTTCTGAATGTCTTGACTGACACTGAATGCTTGACTGACTTACTGAATGTCTTGACTGACTTCTGAATGCTTGTTAATGAATCTTATGACTTAATGAAAAGGCTGACAATAAAAACGCTGACTTAATGAATGACTTGGAAAAAAAATGACTTATGAATGACTTTTTAAAAATTTGAGACACTCGTACAACCCCTCCCCCTTCGGGGTTTCCGAACCTCTACTATCCCCCCCAGCCCATTTTGGGCCCCCGGGTAACTCTTCCTTTTCCACCCCGGGGCCCCCCCAAATTTTAAAGGGAAAATATTATTTCCCCTTTTTGTAGTCTTAAACGGGAAAAAACTAATACATCACGATAATGAACTACAATTACATATTCCTTTTATTTTTGTAAAAACTGTTGGTCTAAAAAAAACTTTTTTTGGTTTTGGGGGGTCCCCCGGGCTGTAACCCCCTTTTTCCCATATTTTCTTTTAATTTTTTTAACACGATTTTACCTAAACGATGTTTTCAGGACCGTAACTACCGTGCTAAATGAGGGGGTACTGTAACCTTCGTTTCCTTTTGGCCTGGTTTTTTTTTGGGGAAATGTAAAAAATAACAGTAGCCTTGGTTTACTGATATTATATCCAAACCTGGTGTTGCAAAAAGGGGTCTGTTAACCAGTTTTTGACACTGTGTTTTAAAAAGTGGCCCAATAAGCATTATTGTGGGAAAAAAGATACATCTCAGCCACAGTTGTCTCTTTCCACTTGTGGAGGGGGTGATTTGGTAAAAATTGTATTTTTCCCTGGTGTACTCGTAGTATCTGTTGCTTTCCCTGACCCCAAAATTTCCATCAAAAGGGGTTGTCAAAAAAAACTAAAAAAATTTTAGTTCAGTGGCATTGTTTCCATGTGTACAAATTGGGGGTAAAATTTCCCTTCGGCCCCTTTATCAAACTGATGGGGATTGGGGGGAAAAAATTTCCAGCTTCCTGCCAATCCCATGTGTGGTCTGCTGGTGGGTACTGGATAAGACAGGTGGCTGTGGGAGTGGGGGTTGTGGTTGTGGGGGGGGGTGGCCCTTTTTTTTAACCCAGGTGGGGTCAGCAGGCGTGGGTGGCATGGTCCCTGAGGTGCCCTCGTCTGGGTTTTCCTAAATTTTCCCCTTATTATGGTCTAGTTTGGTCTACCTTCCTCAAAACCTTAAAGTCATCCCCCGGGCCTCCCATCTTTTCAAATTTCACTGGGAACAAATTTTTCCCCAATTTTTCCCGAGGAGGGGGGGAGTTTCTTACCCCGGGGGCATGGTGGACAAGGTGTACTAAAACGTTCCCACAATGCCCACTGGCTCCCTTTTTTTCCTGCCTTGCCGGGCCCATTCCCTCACCTCTACGCCTACCAGCCTTTTCCGCAATTTAAGGCACTGGGTTTGTGTGTTCAAGTAGGGGGAAAAAAAAAAAGTAAGCCGTACTAGTGGGGGGGAAAACCCCCTGAAAGGGAATATGAAAACAGATTTTTTCAACAAGTCCTGACCAAAAAAAAAAAAATTTCCTCTCAGAAAAAACTACGTTGGGCCAAAAAATCCACCAGTGCTTTGCAAGATTTTGGAAAAATTGCAGAAAAGGAAAAAACAGGAAGGAGATTTTAAAATTTCTACAAAACATGAAAAAAAACTTCCCCTAAGTGATGCTGACTAACTGAGTGGAATAAAATCTTTTTTGTACTCATTCCCCCAAGTATCTTAAAAACCCCCTTTTTTTTCCCCCCCCAATTATTTTCAATAAAACCTAATTCTCATTTCCATATTGAAATTTAAAACGTGAATTGTCAAGCTGTAATCACCCTTATAGTTTACACTCTTGTTAGACACCAAGATCACCATCTTGTTTCCCCCCAAAAGGTATAAAATTAATTTTTTATATTAGTACACAATTCTAATTTTTTATATTTGTAACTACCTTTTACCATCCTCCATTAGTATAGAACTTTTTTTTTTACTATAAAATTTTGCAGTACTATTTTTTTAAGGGGGGTGTTTGACTTTGATGAAATGAACCGTTATTTATGGTCAATATTTTAAATTTTTTTTTTCAAAAAGGTTTTTCTATCATGCATGTATCAATTAAAAAAAAAAGATAAAAAAACAAACAACTAAAAAAAAATTTTCCAAAATTTTTTAACCAAACATCATATAAAACATTTTAATTTCGTAGTGGGATTGGGGAAAACTTTTTGGGGGCAATATCAAAAAAAAAATTGATAATCAAATTTTTTTGACAGTTTGTTTTGTAATTTATCCCTATCTTCATTATTAAAAAAAAAAAAGTTTGTATTTTTTGACATTTTGGAAAATATCTGACTTTACCCTCCCAAAAAAAAAAACTAATAATAATAATAATAATAATAATATTTTTATTTAAGGGTTTTAAAAAGCAAACCCCAAAAAAAATAATCCCCAACCCCCTTTTTTTATGTTTTTCTGTTTTTTTATTTCTTTCCCCATGATTATTATAGACACAAAACCCAAATATATGAATAACTTACAGTGGACCTGGGTCGATCATTCCAGATAACGATTTGTTGGGTTTAAAGGGGGTTCTTTTTTTTTTAATATTTTTTCCGGGAGCGATATTTTCGGTTAGCGATACATACAAAAATGTCTGCCCGCTCTCCCCTTCCCCCTCCCAGGACGCCAGTCCAACATTGTTTTTACTTGAGTGAACAATCCCCCCGTGCTCTTTCAAACATTCCTTCTTTGTTTTTCCCCTTTTTTTGGGGTTTAGTGATTGTCATGTGAAATAAGTCACCTGGGTCCAAAAAGCTTCCTGGGCCCGGTGGTAGCATTCATGCAGGGGGGTAACATTTTGATTTAATTTTTTCCTTTTAAAAAAAAAGGAAATCAATTAATCCGTTCCCCCTGTCAGGAGGCATGACAAAATAGTACTTCACTATGAAGCTATTATCAACTCAACAACATTTATCTTCCAAAATTAAAATAATATGACATACTAAACAATATAAATAACATAAAACCTGATATACACTCTAGAATGAATAAAAAAAGTATGTCATTACGAATGTGGGGCTGGCATACTTGGCCCCGCTATCAAACATCTTCCCATTTTTTCCCCCTTCAGACGTTTAAAATATAAGAAAATGGATTTTTTAATGCTAACTGCATTAGATCCTTTTCGGCTTCAGGGTGAACGAAATCATATGTGTCAGGCGGGGAAACAGCAAAAACTGGTTTTTTCCCAAAAATCCCCCCCCTTCATTTAATTTTGTTTACTCACCTCACACTCTACAAAAATTTTTCCTCTCACCACTGCCTCAACCCTGCCTCTATCACCACCCCCTCCCCCCTGCCTCTACCATCACTGCCTCTCCCCCCACTGCCTCCCCACCACCCTGCCTCTCACCACCACCCTCTCCCCCCACCCCCCCCCCCTGCCTCTCCCCCCACGGGGCCCCTCACCACCACTGCCTCTCCCCCCTGCCCCCTCACCACCCTGCCTCTCACCCCCCTGCCTCTCCCCCGCCTCTACCACTCCCCCCAACCACCCCTGCCTACCACCACCACCGGGCTCAAGAGGTAGATAAACTCGGGGAAAATCTTAAAAAAGGGAAAATAAAAAAAAAGTTTTTCAATAAAATTAAAAAATTTTTTTTTTAAATGTTTATTTCAATATTTATTTATAAATTTAATATTTTAATTAAAAAAAATTTTTTTTGTTTTCTGTATGTAAAACTATAGTTATTCTTTAAAAGTTAATTTTTGTGAATTTTTTTGGATGTCGGGGCGGACTAATTGTATTTACATTTTTTTTTAGGGGAAAAAGGTTTCCCCAAAAAATGTTTTTTTTTGGGGAAAGGTCTAGCTCCTGGAATTAAGGGTCTTAGCTGGGGGTCCACTGTACTCCCGAGATAACCCCGGGGGAAATCACGCAAAAAAAAAAATTTTTGGGCCCCAAAAAAGCATTTTCTCAGCTTTATTTTTATTACAGTGTATATCATAATTTCCCTGTTCTTTTTTTTTTAAATTCCCCCAGAGGGTGGGGAAAAACCCAAAAAACCCCCATCCCCAGTGGAAAAAAAATTTCCCAAGGGGGGCGATCATTTTTCCCCCATTTTTTATTCTGGAGTATTTACCATTTTATTTGTAATTTATATTGTCTTTATGTCATATTAGATCAATAGTGATAGATAAAAAGATGTAGCAGTGATAATGGGATTATTTAAAAGCATATTTCCAATGTGAATATTCTTAATGTGTGACTTTTTTCACATAATACATGGGAATGGGCAACCCAAAACACAAAGTCTTGGCTAGCTAGTTAGACCCGGGGGGAAAAACGGGGGTCAGCGGCGTGGTGCGGAGGGGGGCCCAAGTGGGCAAAAAACGGCAGTCACGTGTGGATAGGGGAAAAACCCCCGGGGGTCGTGTGTGAAATGGGGGGGGGTTTTTTGGCGTGAAAAACGCCAAAAAACCGAGTAGGGGTTTTCATTTTTTAATTAAAAGTGTTGAACTGCGCTCCGTGCATAATGTAGGACTTAAAAAACCCGGGGTTGGTGCCGTACTAGTACGTTTTAGGGGGGGGGGGTTTGGGGTGCCGTAAAAATTTTTTTACGAGCGGGGTTGGCCCCTTTTTAAATACGCATAAATTCTAGCGGCCAAATTTAAAGGGGGGAAACGGCTGGAGCCCCTAAAAGAATGGGTCTATGGGTCAGTGCCCCCGGAAAAAAAAAATCCTCACCACACACTGCATAATGAAAAAAAAACTATGTCCATTTTTTTTTTTTAAAAACAGAAAATTTTGCAGTTTTTTTTTCATATGGTATTTATTGATGTATTCTTTTTTTTCGGTCTCATTTGATGAATGGAAGATTATTACAGAAATAGAATGAGTTTGATTGGTTTGTTTAAAATACCTTGAAATTGAGCAAAAAAGTAGCGAAAATTTTTTTTACGATGTTAAGGGGTAAACAAATCCCCTTGCTCTAATAACATCAACTGGCGAGTCTAATATTCATGCACAAGTGCTCTGTTTTTTATACCATTTTTACAATGATGCAGTTGTATACATAACAGTAAATCTATTTTTGGGGGAAAAAATTCAAAAATAAAAAAAAAAACTAATGTAAGAGGGGCCCCGGGGGGCTGAAAAATTAAAAAAGAGAAGATGTTTTTTTAGTCCAGGAATGTCTGCCTTGTTTATTCTGGACCCTATTTTAAATTTGGGGTTCGTTTGAAATTTGTTGAAATTAAATTCCCTTTTTTCTGACAATTTTTTTGGGTAGTTGAAATTGATAAAAGGCAGTTTCTTGTATTATCGATGAAAAAGGGGAGTTCTTGAAAAGCTAAATTTTTTTAAGGGGCTGAAACATTAAAATTTTCCCCAAAATAGGGGCCCCAAATTTTTGGGGAAATCGGGGGCCCAAAAAAATGTCATTGACCCCGTAACCCCCAAAAGAAAAATTCCCCGTTAGTTTCCGAAAAATTTCTTTTTTGGCATTATGATTGGAAAAGATTCTCTATCATTTCATAATAAAATATTATTATTTTTTTTTAAAAAAAATTTGCCCCCGGAAAATTTTTTTCCCATAAGGCCTGTCGACCCAAAAGGGTTAAGTCCGGGAAACCCCATAATGGAGGGGGTTTTTAAAAAAAAAGGTGATACAACGCGGGGGGCGGGTGGGTTTTTTCTAGGAACCCGGCGTGGAAAACCCAAATAGGTATTTTTATCTGGTAAAAATGGTGGCATTTTCCCAAAATTTTGGGGTGACCTTCAGGGTTTTGATTTATACCCCTGAACATTCGGGGGGGGTTTAAAACCAGTAAAACACCCCTGGATGGTGGCATAAAATGAAGAGATCTTTCCGGGCCCCCTGTGGGGGTATAAGGGATGATCTTTCCCCTTCTCTCCTTTTTCTCTGAATTTTGGTATAGAGACAATAAAAATGTAAAAATAGTGGGATTTAAAACCATAGTGTGTATAGGGTTAAAAATTTTATGAATAAACTGTAAAAAAGGAAAAAACAGTGGTACCTGGGGGTTGATGGCCCCCCAAAAACGCCCCCATGTAAGTTTATTTTTAAATTTTTTAAAAAGTATTTTTTGGGGGGGGGAAAAAAGGGCTAGTCTTTTTTCATTATTCCTTATGGGGATAAATTCGTTTGGTTGGGATTAAAAAGCATTCTGAACGAAAAAAATTTTTTGGGGACCACTGTAGTGAGGATCGAATCCTCCGATCAACAGTTTTTTAAAACCGCCTTCCCCCCGGGACGGCAGAATAAAAAGGGAAACAATCTTCTCTTGACTCATGGGGCAACCACCAACATCACCGGCTTGCCGAGATAATTTCTCCCGAAAAAAAACCCGAGGGGCTATCGAAGTATAGCGGCAAGAATGTTGGGGCCCCCCCAAATAAAGTATTATGTTATCTTGGCTAACTTTGGCCCCCTAGGTATGTTGGGATAATTGGGTCTCGGTGGGAAAAAAATGATCTTCCAAAACCATCACGGATAAAGGGTGAGGTATTAACAAATTTTTCCCCCTCCCCCTTCTCCCCCCAACAGTCAGATATTCCCATACAGTCCCCCAAAAAATTAACAATGTAACTATTGGTGTTACCCATTCTATTAAACTGGTCAAAAGGTGGTTGGGTTTAGGTGAGAATATAAGGGAGTCATTCGGAAAAAAGGGGCTCTGTTTTCTCCCGATAAGAGGGGAAAAGGGAAAATTTATAATTGGGGGAACCCCCATTAGATTTTTGTTGGAAGTGGGGGGGAACCCAGATAGGTAATCTTTAATTCCCCACATCGCCCCCTTTTTCCCCCCTGAACCGGATGTGATTAGTGAATTAATCATTGTTGAATTAATTAAAAAAAACGTCATTTTTTTTTGAGATTATGTTGCACATTTACGGGTATTCACCGATTTTAAAAATTTTCGAAATTATTTCTTAAAGCGTAAAGGAAAAATTTAAAGGTTCGGCAGGAGGGGGGAAAATTTTTAGTGCGCGGTTGCCCCGGGGGTTAAACCCCCTTTAGTCAATGGGGAGTCCTTGTGCCATTCCCCCCCCCCTCCCCCACCCCCCCATCCCTCCCAGCGTTCAGTTTAGTTCGTACACGTGGGTGATAAGTATCGGGAAAATTTTGCTGTGTTTATTTACATTCATTTCCCCATTTTCATTGCATTTTGATAAATTACCAAGCAATCATGGCACCCAGAAAGGCCGGGGTTCAGCAAGTAAAAGGGGAAAAATTTAAAACGTTCAAGTCTAGGAATTTCAAAAAAAATGAGATTTGATAAAAAGAGTGGCTCACGTGTAGGGATATAGTGGGGGCCCCCATTGCCTTAATAAACATCATTTAAAATAAGTTAGGAAAAATGAGGCAAATATCGGGCTTTTAATGGGTAACCCAAAATGTGACCCCATGAAAAGGGCCCGTGGCCCCAAACAAGAAAATAAAACTGAAAACTTTTTTGGGAGGGGGATCAGACAGAAAACAAAAAATTCCCACTTAGTTTTCTCTTAATTGGGAAAAAACCTTCGTTGTTTAAAGCAGGGGTGTGAAAAGGGAAAGGGAAAAGGCCCCGGCCGGTGTATTTTACCACAGGCTGGTTCAAGAACTTTAAGTTGCAAAAAGTTACATAATTTTAAAATTTTTTGGTAAAGGGGCTTCGGGTCATGGGAGCAAGAAAATTTCCCCCGCTAATTTTTAGGAACTTATTTCTGAGGGTGGCAAAGGCCACAGCAAGTGTTTTGCCCCGAGAAAAAATATTTTCTGGAAAAAAAAGCCAAACCCTTTAATTTAGAAAGAAAAAAAGTGCGGGGGTTAAAGGAGCAAGGATCGTTTCCCCCTTCCCCCTTTGGGGAATGCATCAGGTGATTTCAAGTGTAAGCCCATGGTTATTACCCTCTAAAATCCCCGTGCTTTGAAGGTGTGGATAAAAACACCTTAGGGGAATTTTGGGAAAATCAAACCAGTCAGCATGGATGACGGGGGAAAATTTATTGACGGGTTTTAAAAAACATCTTTATTCCTGAAGTAAAATTTTACCTGCACCAAAAACCTTGCATTCAAGGCTCTCTTCATTCTTGATAATTCCCCCACTCATCCTGGGGTTTTCTGGATGTGACCCCCCCTATAAAAAATTTTTTTTCCTCCAAATAACATCTCTGATACAACCATTGGACCGGGGGGTTTTTCAGACATTCAAAAATTTAATACACAAAAAAAAAATTTTTAAAAAAAATAGTTGCATCAATGGACTCGCTCCAACCCCCGGGAGTACCAAGCTTCCGGGGAAATTTAAAAGGGAAAACCCCCGCTATCTTTAAAAACTGGAATGAAGTGCCCAAAAAACATTAAATGCGGGGGGGGAAAAATTTTGGCCTTCTGTAGTTAATTCTTTTGCTGGTTTTCCTTGGCGAGTCAGGTTCAAAAAATTTTCAGCTGGAAGGGGTTACCAGGTGATGGTTTTTAAATATGAATTTTAAAATGTGAATGAATTCTTAGAATATGATGATGATGAGGGGAGTCCAGAGGAAATTTGGGGAGTTGATCACAGATGCAAAAAGGGGGAGATAACAGAAAAAAATAAAAAAAAAACCTGAAGGAAAACAGCCCCCATTCGGTTGTGAGGTTCCTAATATTGGTAAAAAATTAACTTTTTTTCGAGGACCCTGACAAAGGGGGAAGCAGGGCTTTGAAATGGGGTCTAAAAACCCGCTGGTGATGCCTTACCGTCAGCTGTAAAATGTAATCAGAATAAAAACCCAGAGATCCATTCAAATTTTTTCCCTTTTCGAACAAAACCTGGAACTTCCGCGCCCGGGGAAACCCTACCATCCCTTCCGACAACCAACAAGCATCCCCCCCCCAGCCCAGTGGGAAAAACCCTCCATATCCACTCTTTATACCATCACAAACATTCCCCCAAATTTTAAATTTTAAAAATACTATTATTTCTATTGAAAATTTTATTTCCAGTAAAATTTTGGCCCCCAGTTTAAAAAAAAAATTGCCTGGGGAATCTGCTCTTAATGCCCCTTTCCGGGGGAATTTACTCCTTTTAAAGGAAAAAAATTTACGTAGGTTAGTCTATTTCAGACCCCAAAAACTTTTGAAACACAAAATTATCCCATTTGCACGATTTCCCCGGGGATTGTTAACCCCGGGGGCCCTTTTTTATCACAACAATGAAAAAAAAAATTACATAAACCCCTTAATTTTTTTAAAAAAAGTTGGGCCCAAAAAAAATTTTTTGGCTTTTTTTTGGGCTCAGGCAAACCTATTTTTTTCCTAAGTTTTTTTTAATTATTTAAAAAATTATCTAAACCCCCTTTTCAGGAACGTAACAATCGTGCTAAATGATCTACTGTATTTAATAATTAAGTGAGTTGTAGAAAGGAAAAATAGAGTACACAGATTAATTAATTTTGGGTGGATTGTAATGAGTCAAAAATTAATTCTTTAACGGGAAAAGCTACGATTTGTTTTGGGAAAAAAATTTAGAATCCCCCTTTATAAAGGTTTTTAATTGTACCCCCCAGTGGTTTTTTTAAATTTTATAACCATAAAATGGACCGATGAGCTGTTTGGGATGGGAGCCCTGGATAATTAAAAAAAAAAAAGCCTTGTTACAAGGTCGTTAGGGTTGTGACAAAGGCGCTCCCCAAAAGTCGCGGAGTTAATGGAAAGATACAGTGGGCCCCCAAGAATTAAAAAAATTTTTTTGGGGGGGCCTTAAATATTAATATGAGTCATACAAGTTGTGGTTTAAAAAAAATGAAAAGGACTTGATGGAAATTGTCAGATAATGATGAAATAGAAACACTGTTTGAGCAATATTATGAAGTGGGAACATATTCTGTCCTGTAAAACTGGGGCTTTGGAAGTCGGTTTTTGATAACGTATGGGCCAGTTTTCCCATTTTAAAAATATGTCCTCCCAACTCCCCGAATTTTAAATTCCTGCGTTCCAGCCGGAGGCAGTGGGAGGAATTTGGTCCATTTTTAAGGGAATGGGACATGATCAGAAAATCTTGAGCATGTTAATAAGTTGATTTATTTAAAGGGGCAAGGGGCCTCCTAAGTCTGTTCCCACTTTTTATTTGTTTCCGGTTCGCTCATTTTTGGTGTACTATTAGCTTAAATTTACCATTCTGTGGCCAAGTGTCAAAAAATCAATAAAAACAAATGAACCCCCGAAATTTTTAAAAAATTTTAAAAAAATTTCCCCTTGGGGGGGATTTAATCCAAAATGGGAATTGGGAGGAAATGGTGTTTCATTTTTTGTTGATAGAACACTTCTATGTCCATCGTGTAGCATGTATAATTCTGTAATAAAAATTTATCTTCATTCTAAAAAAAACAGTTTGTAGGTTT
>WNWK01025043.1:0-28958 GCA_009830355.1 Cherax destructor
TGTTTAACATGCTCGAATAAAGATTACATACTCTTACATGCAACAGCAACATTTATGCAACACCCTTACAGAATGTCTTATAACCTATGCCTAAGTAAAGAGAAACAATTCTGGGACGAATACGTGTTCGGCTGGCTGGCAGGCTGGCTGGCTGGCTGGCTCTTATCACTATCTGTCTGTATCTATGTCTGTCTCTGTCTATCTCTCTCTATCTGACTCTGTTTATCTGTCTCACATGGTACACAAATACAATTATATATAGTGTAAATTATGGTGTAAATTACCTAGGACAACCCAAAAAATCCACACAAAGTGCTATACTCTGCTTGTAGATATAATGTGTAAACATGACTGGCAAATACTTATTTACACTTGCTCAGGAACCAGACGTGATGATGCAGTCATTTGTAATACCTGTTGGTTCAGGAGTGGCTCTCTCTGAGACGGGAGAGCTAGACACTAGATGGACAGACAGATAGACAGAGAGCTTGAGAGCTTTATAGATAGACAGATAGAGGTGGAGGAGGAGGGATTACTAAAACTATCATCCAGAGGGCTGAGGGGGGGTTGTTGAGGTGGTTCGGACATGTAGAGGAATGGAACAAATAGAATGACCTTGAGAGTGTATAAATCTGTAGTGGAGGGAAGGCGGTAGGGTCGCCCTAGGAAAGGTTGGAGGGAGGGGTAAAAGAGGTTTGTGTGCAAGGGCTTTGATTTCCAGAAAGCATGCGTGTGCGTATTTGATAGGAGTGAATGGAGACAAATGGTTTTAATACTTGACGGCGGTTGGAGTGTGAGCAAAGTAACATTTATGAAGGGATCAGGAAACCGGCAGGCCAGACTTGAGTCCTGGAGATGGGAAGTACAGTGTCTGCACTCTGAAGGAGGGGTGTTAATGTTGCGTTTTATAACTGTAGTGTAAAGCACCCTCTGGCAAGACAGTGATGGAGTGAATGATGATGAAATTTTTTCTTTTGGGCCACCCTGGCTTGGTGGGAATGGGCCGATGTGTTAAAAAAAAAATAGTACAGTGGCCCCCTGAGGTTTGGTCGGTCTGAGTATCGGTCAGTTCGAGTTTTGAATGCTTTTCAGTCCAATTTTTCCCCGCTAACCTGTCATTTCCCCAACTATCAGTCCGGGTACCAGACCTGTCCGCCTGCCCATGCTTGTGCGCTTCGCCATGCAGGTGTCATGAGCCCAGTCTAGCTTTGTTTACCGTTGAGAGAACATTACTCAGCGCACTCATTCAAACATTTCACATTAAATTTATTTTGTTTATTGCTGGTTTAGTGATTGTCACTGTGAAATAAGTCTCCATAGGTCCAAAGAAGCTTCCTAGTGGTACCCCTGTGGTAAAGAAAGGGAGGAACACCATCAAAGAAGGAGATAGTAGAAAAATATGAGAGTGGCTTATGTGTGAGTGAGCTTGCCAGGATGTACAACAAAAACCAATCTTCTATCACCTCTATCCTGGCAAAGAGAAAACAAATCAAGGAAGCTAATATTGCAAACAGTGTTGACATGTTTCCCAAAAATAGACCACAAACAGTGGATGAGGTTGAGAAATTGTTGGCGGTGTGGATCAATGAAAAACAGATAGCGGGTGATAGTGTTTCCATGGCGATAATTTGTGAAAAGGCAGTTGCACGCAGATCTTGTCAAGACAATGCCTGGAACCAGTGCTGATTCGAGTGATTTTAAAGCCAGCAAAGGCTGGTTTGACAGATTTAGGAAACATAGTGGCATACAGTGTTGTAAAGCATGGTGAGAAAGCCAGTTCAGACACACATGCTGCTGAAAAGTTTGTGAGTGAATTTAAGGAATTCTAAATGCTAAAAAATTCGAACCCAACAAGTGTTTAATTGTGATGAAACAGACCTGTTTTGTTAGAAAATGCCAAACAGGACCTACATTACTCAGGAGAAAAGGTACTGCCATTACACAAGCCTATGAAAGACGGGCAATTCTATGTTGGTAGTAATGTAGTAGGGATTTTAAAGTGAAACCTTTACTGGTGTATCACCTGAAAATCCAGTGTCGCACCCAACCGGTAGTTAACCATACGAAAACTACTTTATCTTGCACATATCCACAGCAAAATACACTTATTGATATCTGTGATTCTCCTTAATTTGCACATTACTAACAACAGCAAAATACACTTATTGATATCTGTGATTCCCCTTAATTTGCACAGTTCTAACCAAAATTCTAATACAACTATTGCTTCATAATACTTAAGCTAGCATAAGTTTGCCTAAGACACTCCAATATAGAAACTATATTATGCCAATATATCACCTTTATCATTAATATATAAACTAATTGCTAACTTCTTATACTAATTGTTAAATTCTCAATGTTTAATTTCCAGTACCTAAATTTTGTAAACCTAACCTAACCTTACAATCTGTATATTCATTGTATAGCTATTGAGTAAGACCTATCATAAGACTGCCTGAAAAGCCTAGGCATCCTAGGCATATTATTGGCATCTTGTAATATCAACTTTAATGTATAACTATAAGTACCCCCACCTTGTATTACATGAAATAAAGAATTTGAATTTGAATTTGAATTTGAATTGACAGGGATATAAGCCACAGTGCTGTGTCTTCCTTTGCTGATGACACCCGAATCTGTATGACAGTGTCCACCGTTGAAGACACTGCAAGACTCCAAGCAGACATAAACCAAATCTTTAAATGGGCTGCAGAAAACAATATGAAGTTCAATGATGAGAAATTTCAATTACTCAGATACGGAAAACGTGAAGAAATTAAAATCTCATCGGAGTACAAAACTAATTCCAACCACACAATAGAGCGAAAACTAATGTCAAAGACCTGGGAGGATCATGTCAGAGGATCTCACCTTCAAGGACCATAACAATGTAGCAATTGCATCTGCTCGAAAACTGACAGGATGGATAATGAGAACCTTCAAAACCAGGGATGCCAAGCCCATGTTGACACTTTACAGATCGCTTGTTCTATCTAGGCTGGAATATTGCTGCACACTAACTGCACCTTTCAAGGCGGGTGAAATTGCTGACCTTGAAAATGTGCAGAGAACCTTCACCGCACGCATAAGTGCGATAAACCACCTCAACTACTGGGAACGCTTGAAGTTCCT
This sequence comes from Cherax destructor, assembly GCA_009830355.1. Classification (NCBI taxonomy): domain Eukaryota; kingdom Metazoa; phylum Arthropoda; class Malacostraca; order Decapoda; family Parastacidae; genus Cherax; species Cherax destructor. The sequence goes on from WNWK01025043.1 coordinate 3,136, forward strand.
AAACCTGTACTCTCTAGAACGCAGGCCGGAGAGATACATTATTATATACACATGGAAAATTCTCGAGGGCTTAGTACCAAACTTGCACACAAAAATCACTCCGTACGAAAGCAAAAGACTCGGCAGGCGATGTAACATCCCCCCAATGAAGAGCAGGGGTGCCACTAGCACGTTGAGGGACAACACAATAAGTGTCAGGGGCCCAAGATTGTTCAACTGCCTCCCAGCATACATCAGGGGGATTACCAACAAACCCCTGGCTGTCTTCAAGCAGGCACTGGACAGGCACCTCAAGTCGGTACCTGATCAGCCGGGCTGTGGTTCGTACGTTGGACTGCGTGCGGCCAGCAGTAACAGCCTGGTTGATCAGGCTCTGGTCCAACAGGAGGCCTGGTCACAGACCGGGCCGCGGGGGCGTTGACCCCTGGAATTCTCTCCAGGTAGACTTCAGGATATCTCATAGTTTGTAATCTGTTAAAATTAATTTTATACATGTTTCTGTATATAACATCGTTGTCTTTGTATCTTCGGTTTTAGCATGTATAACAGTTTGTTTTATGTATTTATGGTGTTACTATGTATGACAGTTTGTTGTGTGTATTTATGGTGTTACTATGTATAACAGTTTGTTGTGTGTATTTATGGTGTTACTATGTATAACAGTTTGTTGTGTGTATTTATGGTGTTACTATGTATAACAGTTTGTTGTGTGTATTTATGGTGTTACTATGTATAACAGTTTGTTGTGTGTATTTATGGTGTTACTATGTATAACAGTTTGTTGTGTGTATTTATGGTGTTACTATGTATAACAGTGTGATCTCTGTATTTCTAGTGTTATGAACTTTATTACAGTGGACGAAATGTTCTTATAATAAAGTTACTTCACGATGTGTAAGAATCTAAGTGATACAAATAATGTATATTTGTACCTTATTTGTATTGTTAAGAGAAGTAAATAATGAATCTTAATGTCACAGGAATTCAGTAAGAAACAACAATTACATGATGTGAATACCGAGTGTGTGTGTGAGTGAAGAACACATTATAACAGTGTTAATGAGTACTGAGTGTGAGTGAAGAACACATTATAACAGTGTTAATGAGTACTGAGTGTGAGTGAAGAACACATTATAACAGTGTTAATGAGTACTGTGTGTGAGTGAAGAACACATTATAACAGTGTTAATGAGTATTGAGTGTGAGTGAAGAACACATTATAACAGTGTTAATGAGTACTGTGTGTGAGTGAAGAACACATTATAACAGTGTTAATGAGTACTGAGTGTGAGTGAAGAACACATTATAACAGTGTTAATGAGTACTGAGTGTGAGTGAAGAACACATTATAACAGTGTTAATGAGTACTGTGTGTGAGTGAAGAACACATTATAACAGTGTTAATGAGTACTGAGTGTGAGTGAAGAACACATTATAACAGTGTTAATGAGTACTGTGTGTGAGTGAAGAACACATTATAACAGTGTTAATGAGTACTATGTGTGAGTGAAGAACACATTATAACAGTGTTAATGAGTACTGAGTGTGAGTGAAGAACACAATATAACAGTGTTAATGAGTACTGAGTGTGAGTGAAGAACACAATATAACAGTGTTAATGAGTACTGTGTGTAAGTGAAGAACACATTATAACAGTGTTAATGAGTACTGAGTGCATGTGAGTGAAAAACACATTATAACAGTGTTACTGAGTACTGAGTGTGTATGTGAGTGAAGAACACATTATAACAGTGTTAATGAGTACTGAGTGTATGTGAGTGAAGAACACATTATAACAGTGTTACTGAGTACTGTGTGTGTATATGAGTGAAGAACACATTATAACAGTGTTAATGAGTACTGAGTGTGTATGTGAGTGAAGAACACATTATAACAGTGTTAATGAGTACTGAGTGTGTATGTGAGTGAAGAACACATTATAACAGTGTTAATGAGTACTGAGTGTATGTGTGAGTGAAGAACACGTTATAACAGTGTTAATGAGTACTGTGTGTGAGTGAAGAACACATTATAACAGTGTTATTGAGTACTGAGTGTGAGTAAAGAACACATTATAACAGTGTTAATGAGTACTGAGTGTGAGTGAGGAACACAATATAACAGTGTGTTATGCAGGTTTCTGCATGACATTTAAATATACGTAATATATAGCTATTGGAGAAGTGTGCCATAAATTTCAGGTAATTAGGAAAAACAGTAATAATAATGTATAACCTTTAGATAAATGTAAATTATAATTTTAGAAATATGCTGTCCTTTTGGGGAATACTGTAAAGTAAATTTAAGTGGTGAAATAGAGAAATCCAGCTAGAGATTTATTTGCCAAAGTTTTGTGGTGAGGGTGTAGGCGTCGCGTGGGTCCACATGTGCGCGGCATGGATAGCGGCTGGCGAGACGGAGCCTGTGTTCAGCTAAGTTTGTGATGTTGTATTCCCTTTTGTGTAGCTAACTCAAGCCATAGGCTCTTTTAATGGTGTACCAGTACACACCCTGGGCTCGGACATGGTCGGGGCCCTAAGGGACGAGTGTGAACTGAAGAAATAGGAGGAGATGTGTGCGGGAGGACGGGAGTGGTGGCTTGGCTGACCGCTTAGTGTATTATTTTTTTTTTTTTTTAGGTGCTGGCTGGTACGCCTCACCTGTGTTTTTTTAGGTGCTGGCTGGTATGCCTCACCTGTGTTTTATGTTGGTATAGGGGCTGTTGGACCTAATGTTTTGGGTGAACGTGGGGCTGGCGGTGAGGCCCCCCACTTTTATTTGGGTCATATCAAATGATCCAGGGTGTTTTGCTTCTCCAGGACTTTTAAATTTTTTTGGATCACCACTGGGGTGACTCCAGGGTCCTTGGAATGACATGTAGGTGCCGGCCTGGTAGGTCCACCTATTAGAGGGGTCTTTGGTGATGACTCCAGTGTTTATGGCCACAGTCCCGCCAACAAAATTTATGTGACTATTCACCTGGTTTTTGGGGCCTGATATTTTTCTCCTCTCCCATGCTCTCCTGTTTCTCGTAGAGGTGTGTCATGGGGAACCAGTTTTGTTTATTAAAGATTGCTGTGAGATGGGGGTGGTTATGTGATCTTTCTTTCTACGTAGAATTTAATAAGAATTGTTTTTTCTCTCTTTTCACTACTCTTTGATAGTGTTCCTGTTTCAAGCATTGGTGGTGTCATACATACTTTAAATCTGTCTTACAGCATTACTAACATGTGTCAAGATAGATGGGAAATCAATAGGTGTGATACTTAGCTCTTATGTTTGTTATTAAATGGCACTTCTCAGGGTAGTATGTACAATGTTCACTCTTTACATTATTATCATGTTTATTGTAATTTAGTAAAACGCATCAACGCCAGTGTGTGGCCACCGCTGTGTTGTGATGGTGCCTTTTTCCTAACATAGTTTTGTCAAAGCGTGACTGTGGGCTCGGTTGGCATAGAACTTGATCACTTTTATGTTAGGCGAGTTTCACATGTCCGCAATCTAATAGCCTCAGACTGTTAAAGTAATATTAAATATGAACAGTGCCTAAAAGTCATGATTGTGTGACTAATTCTCCAGTTATAATGTTTATGTTTATTTCCTTTTTTCCCCCTTTTTGCCTAGCGGTGTCCGTGTGGACCCCGCTAGCAGAGTGAGACCTATGGTCTAGGGGTGGGGGTGTTATGCAGGTTTCTGCATGACATTTAAATATACGTAATATATAGCTATTGGAGAAGTGTGCCATAAATTTCAGGTAATTAGGAAAAACAGTAATAATAATGTATAACCTTTAGATAAATGTAAATTATAATTTTAGAAATATGCTGTCCTTTTGGGGAATACTGTAAAGTAAATTTAAGTGGTGAAATAGAGAAATCCAGCTAGAGATTTATTTGCCAAAGTTTTGTGGTGAGGGTGTAGGCGTCGCGTGGGTCCACATGTGCGCGGCATGGATAGCGGCTGGCGAGACGGAGCCTGTGTTCAGCTAAGTTTGTGATGTTGTATTCCCTTTTGTGTAGCTAACTCAAGCCATAGGCTCTTTTAATGGTGTACCAGTACACACCCTGGGCTCGGACATGGTCGGGGCCCTAAGGGACGAGTGTGAACTGAAGAAATAGGAGGAGATGTGTGCGGGAGGACGGGAGTGGTGGCTTGGCTGACCGCTTAGTGTATTGTTTTTTTTTAAGTGACCACCCGGCCGCCTTCTCCGTCCTGTACTGTTTTTGAGGGGTTTGGCTAATTGATTTGTGAAGAGGCGTGTTTGGACTGTATATAGTTTAATATAAGTAAATAAATGTATATTTTCTTACCTAGGAATTTTTGTGTGGAACCTTCTGATACCCTAACCCAGTGGAGCACTAAACCACACGGGTAACACCGTAGCTTTGTTTATGGGGATAGACCTGGAAGGCCTAGTCCTTACAGGGGTTTTGTGTAACTTTTACCCTTTGCCCTTAGACAAGGCATTAGGCCTCAGGGAAACCCCAATTTCTGCGTAACACAGTGTTAATGAGTACTGTGTGTGAGTGAAGAACACATTATAACAGTGTTAATGAGTACTGAGTGTGAGTGAGGAACACAATATAACAGTGTTAATGAGTACTGAGTGTGAGTGAAGAACACATTATAGCAGTGTTAATGAGTACTGTGTGTGAGTGAAGAACACATTATAACAGTGTTAATGAGTACTGTGTGTGAGTGAAGAACACATTATAACAGTGTTATTGAGTACTGAGTGTGTGAGTGAAGAACACATTATAACAGTGTTAATGAGTACTGTGTGTGAGTGAAGAACACATTATAACAGTGTTAATGAGTACTGTGGTACTGTGTGTGAGTGAAGAACACATTATAACAGTGTTAATGAGTACTGAGTGTGTGAGTGAAGAACACATTATAACAGTGTTAATGAGTACTGAGTGTGTGAGTGAAGAACACATTATAACAGTGTTAATGAGTACTGAGTGTGTGAGTGAAGAACACATTATAACAGTGTTAATGAGTACTGAGTGTGTGAGTGAAGAACACATTATAACAGTGTTAATGAATACTGTGTGTGTGAGTGAAGAACACATTATAACAGTGTTAATGAGTACTGTGTGTGAGTGAAGAACACATTATAACAGTGTTAATGAGTACTGTGTGTGAGTGAAGAACACATTATAACTGTTAATGAGTACTGAGTGTGTGAGTGAAGAACACATTATAACAGTGTTAATGAGTACTGAGTGTGAGTGAAGAACACATTATAACAGTGTTAATGAGTACTGTGTGTGAGTGAAGAACACATTATAACAGTGTTAATGAGTACTGTGTGTGAGTGAAGAACACATTATAACAGTGTTAATGAGTACTGTGTGTGAGTGAAGAACACATTATAACAGTGTTAATGAGTACTGTGTGTGAGTGAAGAACACATTATAACAGTGTTAATGAGTAATGTGTGTGAGTGAAGAACACATTATAACAGTGGTAATGAGCACTGAGTGTGTGTGTGAGTGAAGAACACATTATAACAGTACTCACCTAATTGTACTCATCTAATTGTGGTTGCAGGGGTCGAGACTCAGCTCATGGCCCCCGCCTCTTCGCTGTCCGCTACTGGGTCTCTGCTCTCCCTGCTCCATGAGCTTTATCATACCTTGTCTTAAAACTATGTATGGTTCCTGCCTCCACTATATCTTTCTCTAGACTATTCCACTTCCTGACTACTCTGTGGCTGAAGAAATGCTTCCTAACATCCCTTTGACTCATCTGAGTCTTCAGATGAGTCAATGAGTACTGTGTGTGAGTGAAGAACACATTATAACAGTGTTAATGAATAATGTGTGAGTGAATAACACATTATAACAGTGTTAATGAGTACTGAGTGTGTGTGAGTGAAGAACACATTATAACAGTGTTAATGAGTACTGGGTGTGTATGTGAGTGAAGAACACATTATAACAGTGTTAATGAGTACTGAGTGTATGTGTGAGTGAAGAACACATTATAACAGTGTTAATGAGTACTGAGTGTATGTGTGAGTGAAGAACTCATTATAACAGTGTTAATGAGTACTGAGTGTATGTGAGTGAAGAACACATTATAACAGTGTTAATGAGTACTGAGTGTGTATGTGAGTGAAGAACACATTATAACAGTGTTAATGAGTACTGAGTGTATGTGTGAGTGAAGAACACATTATAACAGTGGTAATGAGTACTGAGTGTGTATATGAGTGAAGAACACATTATAACAGTGTTAATGAGTGCTGAGTGTGTGAGTGAAGAACACATTATAACAGTGTTAATGAGTACTGAGTGTGTGTGAGTGAAGAACACATTATAACAGTACTCACCTAATTGTACTCACCTAATTGTGGTTCCAGGGGGCAAACAGTGTTAATGAGTACTGAGTGTGTGTGTGAAGAACACATTATAACAGTGTTAATGAGTACTGAGTGTGTGTGAGTGAAGAACACATTATAACAGTGTTAATGAGTGCTGAGTGTGTGTGAGTGAAGAACACATTATAACAGTGTTAATGAGTGCTGAGTGTGTGTGAGTGAAAAACACATTATAACAGTGTTAATGAGTGCTGAGTGTGTGTGAGTGAAGAACACATTATAACAGTGTTAATGAGTGCTGAGTGTGTATGTTCAGAGGGCAACTCCATGCAGCACTGCCTATATATGATATTACAACGCAAGTGTTATAATATCAATATATAAGAACATAAGAAAGAAGGAACACTGCAGCAGGCCTACTGGCCCATGTGAGGCAGGTCCAATTCTCCCACCGACTTAAGCTGATGCCTTGACCTTGTCAGGTCAGTCACATTCACTTAAGGGAGGAGCACGGCATCTGACCTAGTAGCACAAGCTAGTCAGGTCCAGCTTATATGACGGTACTCGGGAGTTTGTTCCACTCATCCACAACTATTACCAAACCAGTGCTTTCCTATATCCTTCCTGAATCTGAATTTTTCCAACTTGAAGCCATTGCTGCGAGTTCTGTCTAGGCTAAATATTTTTAGCATGTTATTTACATCCCCTTTATTAATTCCTGTTTTCCATTTATACACCTCAGTCATATCCTCCCTAATTCTACGCCTTTCTAGAGAGTGCAGATTCAGAGCCTCAGTCTATCCTCATATGGAAGATTTCTGATACATGGGATCAACTTTGCCATCCTTCTTTGTACGTTTTCCAGTGCATTTATATCCATTCTGTAATACGGTGACCAAAACTGTGCAGCATAATTTAAATGAGGCCTAACCAAATATATATAGGGTTGAAGAACAACCTGAGGACTTCTATTATTTATACTTCTTGATATGAAGCCAAGGATTCTGTTAGCTTTATTTCGAACACTTATGCACTGTTGTCTTGGTTTCAGATTACTGCTAGCCAGAACTCCTAAATCCTTTTCGCAATCCGTAATATTAAGATCTACATTATTTAGTTTATATGTGGCATGGTTATTTTCCTGTCCAAAATTTAGAACTTTACATTTGTCTATATTAAACTGCATCTGCCACTTCTCCGACCACTGCATCAGTCTATTCAAATCTTTCTGGAGTGCTCTTATGTCCTCATTTGAATGAATTGGACGGCCTATTTTGGTGTCATCAGCAAATTTGCTTATGTCGATATTTATTCCTTCATCTATGTCGTTTATGTAAATTGTGAACAACAAGGGGCCCAACACTGACCCCTGTGGAACACCGCTTGTGACGTGCTGAAATGCAGCTACCACCCCAGCCCCACCCTGGGGTCGACAGAACACCAGACGATGCCATATTGTCTATTCCCTCAGGTAGAGACTTGGAGTGGATACAAAAAAATATGGGAATATAGAGATCAAATAAAAGAGAACATTACTAGAATATGGGAGAATAGACGGTAGCGGTCTATTCTCTTGGGAGTCTGCTGCCACCACCTGCTCTTTTAATAGTGGAAGGTATAAAAGAAATGATAGTCATAGGAGAAGGGAGAAAAACATGGAGTTTGGGTTAGAGCAGGAGAAAACCCAGTGAGAAATAACACAGGATAGTTAAAACAAGATAGGGGGTCCTGATAAGTACTGGCTCTTAGGGTAGCATGGCCTGAAAAACACGAGCAGTAGGCACCTTATCAGGGGCTTGACTCCCCACAGAAAAATGATAACATCAATAGGTTATTATATTTAGTCTCTGACACATGGACCTTATATACATGGCTCAAAGGGGAAAGTAAAACATACCCAGGTAAGACCACTTACAATTTAATAAACACATTACAGGAGTATCTGAAAATATTAACACAAAAAAACATCTAGCAACAAATACTTAATTCTTAGTAGCAGGACTGGCTTACTGCTGTCAAAACCACCTCCCCACATAGTTCCCAAGGGACTCCATTACTTTCCATACTGAGGTTTAAATAGTCTTGATACATTCCTGCTTTGGGATACTCCTGAGACCTTCCAAATCCCAGATTACAAGTCTGGTCTGATCCTCCAGGACTATAGTGTTCAAGGTCTCTCTAGCACTCTCCTCTCATCAGTGTCTCTGGTGGATCTCTCCTACTTTGGAGGCATATCTTTGGGGGGTGCCTGGTTGCTGCTAAGACTTGTTAGCAGCAGTATAATCAATATGACAAGTTGAAAAAGGCTTCTTAAGCTGACAAAGGTGTGAGAGTGGTCATGGGAACTCTTCCGCGTGTTCCCTCCCTTGTTTTGAATAGCACTCCCTCTCATGTACACAAACTCTTTACAAATTCCTACACAAGAAGGTCAACTTGCCTCTATAAACCTTATTTCTACTCACAATAATTATTACAATGAATACTAATACTAGAAAAATAATCAGACACAAAGAAAATTAATGTTATACGCTATATTACAGATTAACAAAAATTCTAGAGAAAACATATTGGAACATACAATAACAGAGCAACAGAATGCGAAGATAATCACAGTTCAAATACATTTCTTGAGTTAATTAACAGCATTTATTTCTTTCCCCTGAGTTACAGAACTATGCACATGGTAAATAGATAAGGATATAGACAAGAAATATAAGTGAGGACAGTCATGAAATTTTCACAACTAATATTTATCACACCTTACATAAATAATGCTTGAGGGGCTGATTTGCTTCATTACACACCTCCCCAATTCGGGTAAATAAATCTTCGTTGTGAAAATCACAATAAGTACTGGAAAAACGAAAAGGAAACAATAAAATATAAATACTCGGGAACTGCTTTTTTTCAATATAATACAGTATAATAATACACTGCTTCTCTTTCTGGCGTATTCTGAAACGTCGCAAACATTTCGGCTGATATACGAACTAAAGCTGACAGACAGTTATTTTTAACAACCCCACTCCAGTAACGTCTATCATTGGAAAGTGTTCCTTCCACAACTCCTCCTTTTGCCCTATAGAGAACTCAAGCAACAAAGTACTGAGGTGGAGGCCTTCAGGTAGCAGAGAAACAACTCACCCTGATTTCTCGACAGAGGCACTTAAGCAGGAAATAACACTCCTCCGAGGAGGCGTCGATACACAACTGACATCCCTTTGACAACAACACCAACATTTAGTATGAGAGGGCAGTGCACATATCCCTGTATTGCAGTATACGAGTCACTTAACACTAACAATTAAATCTACATACAGTCCAAAATTCATCATCAGTCCTACATAAAAAAACAGACAAAAAAATGAGGAGGAACAGCCTGAACTATACAGCTCAACACCTAGACACCTACTAGGGAACTAAACTGTCCTGCTCATAACCCTAAAAATAACACATCATGACATAAAAAGAGCACAGAGAGAAAACACAGTATAAGGACTACACACAAAATAGCTCAAAGCAGCAGTAGAGAAAAGTGTAACAACCTGAACTATACAGTCCAACACCTAGGCCATACTAGGGAATACAACTGTCATTACCACTTCTCCCATTCCACATAACAGAAAAATAGACGTAGAAAACAGCATAAGATAAAACTACCCACTACGTACATAGGCTGTTTCAGGTTCAAAAAAAAATTACATTAATAGTGTCTCAGTTTTACTGTTGCTTATTTTGGTTAATAGTATTTCTAAATACTTTTTCTTGTTCCAACCTTTCCCTAACTTCGAGCAAAATTCAACACTCAAAATATCAGCAATGGAATTCTCTGAATTTTGGTTACCAATGCCAGGTTCACTGGAATTAACCATTTTCACACTCTTCCGAGACTTATCAATATTACACCTATTTTCAACACCTTCATAGTTACTTTCTGAAAAGCCATACTTTAAATTTGTCCAATCAGTTATCTTATATTTATTCTTCACTCGATCCATCAAGTCCCTATGGTTTTCAAATAACGTCACTCATCTTACATTTACACAGAATTTTCATAAGGCAAAGAATAAACAAAAATAGACATCCTTTCATTAAAACCTCTAGTGATAAATGGGGACACTTCTCTTTCAAATACATCTTCTAACTTTAAATCTTTTCCTTATCCCCTTGAAACATGTACATGTCCATGGTCATTTTTTCGTTTTGATTACAAACTGTCATAGAAGAGCCAAGCAACACAAATAATCCCATCGCTGCCACCAGTGAAATGCAGCTACCACCCCAGCCCCACCCTGAGGTCGACAAAACACCAGACGATGCCATATTGTCTATTCCCTCAGGTAGAGACTTGGAGTGGATACAAAAAAATATGGGAATATAGAGATCAAATAAAAGGGAACAGTACTAGAATATGGGAGAATAGACGGTAGCGGTCTATTCTCTTGGGAGTCTGCTGCCACCACCTGCTCTTTTAATAGTGGAAGCGATAAAAGAAATGATAGTCATAGGAGAAGGGAGGAAAACAAGGAGTTTGGGTTAGAGCAGGAGAAAACCCAGTGAGAAATAACACAGGATAGTTAAAACAAGATAGGGGGTCCTGATAAGTACTGGCTCTTAGGGTAGCATGGCCTGAAAAACACGAGCAGTAGGCACCTTATCAGGGGCTTGACTCCCCACAGAAAAATGATAACATCAATAGGTTATTATATTTAGTCTCTGACACATGGACCTTATATACATGGCTCAAAGGGGAAAGTAAAACATACCCAGGTAAGACCACTTACAATTTAATAAACACATTACAGGAGTATCTGAAAATATTAACACAAAAAAACATCTAGCAACAAATACTTAATTCTTAGTAGCAGGACTGGCTTACTGCTGTCAAAACCACCTCCCCACATAGTTCCCAAGGGACTCCATTACTTTCCATACTGAGGTTTAAATAGTCTTGATACATTCCTGCTTTGGGATACTCCTGAGACCTTCCAAATCCCAGATTACAAGTCTGGTCTGATCCTCCAGGACTATAGTGTTCAAGGTCTCTCTAGCACTCTCCTCTCATCAGTGTCTCTGGTGGATCTCTCCTACTTTGGAGGCATATCTTTGGGGGGTGCCTGGTTGCTGCTAAGACTTGTTAGCAGCAGTATAATCAATATGACAAGTTGAAAAAGGCTTCTTAAGCTGACAAAGGTGTGAGAGTGGTCATGGGAACTCTTCCGCGTGTTCCCTCCTTTGTTTTGAATAGCACTCCCTCTCATGTACACAAACTCTTTACAAATTCCTACACAAGAAGGTCAACTTGCCTCTATAAACCTTATTTCTACTCACAATAATTATTACAATGAATACTAATACTAGAAAAATAATCAGACACAAAGAAAATTAATGTTATACGCTATATTACAGATTAACAAAAATTCTAGAGAAAACATATTGGAACATACAATAACAGAGCAACAGAATGCGAAGATAATCACAGTTCAAATACATTTCTTGAGTTAATTAACAGCATTTATTTCTTTCCCCTGAGTTACAGAACTATGCACATGGTAAATAGATAAGGATATAGACAAGAAATATAAGTGAGGACAGTCATGAAATTTTCACAACTAATATTTATCACACCTTACATAAATAATGCTTGAGGGGCTGATTTGCTTCATTACACACCTCCCCAATTCGGGTAAATAAATCTTCGTTGTGAAAATCACAATAAGTACTGGAAAAACGAAAAGGAAACAATAAAATATAAATACTCGGGAACTGCTTTTTTTTCAATATAATACAGTATAATAATACACTGCTTCTCTTTCTGGCGTATTCTGAAACGTCGCAAACATTTCGGCTGATATACGAACTAAAGCTGACAGACAGTTATTTTTAACAACCCCACTCCAGTAACGTCTATCATTGGAAAGTGTTCCTTCCACAACTCCTCCTTTTGCCCTATAGAGAACTCAAGCAACAAAGTACTGAGGTGGAGGCCTTCAGGTAGCAGAGAAACAACTCACCCTGATTTCTCGACAGAGGCACTTAAGCAGGAAATAACACTCCTCCGAGGAGGCGTCGATACACAACTGACATCCCTTTGACAACAACACCAACATTTAGTATGAGAGGGCAGTGCACATATCCCTGTATTGCAGTATACGAGTCACTTAACACTAACAATTAAATCTACATACAGTCCAAAATTCATCATCAGTCCTACATAAAAAAACAGACAAAAAAATGAGGAGGAACAGCCTGAACTATACAGCTCAACACCTAGACACCTACTAGGGAACTAAACTGTCCTGCTCATAACCCTAAAAATAACACATCATGACATAAAAAGAGCACAGAGAGAGAAAACACAGTATAAGGACTACACACAAAATAGCTCAAAGCAGCAGTAGAGAAAAGTGTAACAACCTGAACTATACAGTCCAACACCTAGGCCATACTAGGGAATACAACTGTCATTACCACTTCTCCCATTCCACATAACAGAAAAATAGACGTAGAAAACAGCATAAGATAAAACTACCCACTACGTACATAGGCTGTTTCAGGTTCAGAAAAAAAATTACATTAATAGTGTCTCAGTTTTACTGTTGCTTATTTTGGTTAATAGTATTTCTAAATACTTTTTCTTGTTCCAACCTTTCCCTAACTTCGAGCAAAATTCAACACTCAAAATATCAGCAATGGAATTCTCTGAATTTTGGTTACCAATGCCAGGTTCACTGGAATTAACCATTTTCACACTCTTCCGAGACTTATCAATATTACACCTATTTTCAACACCTTCATAGTTACTTTCTGAAAAGCCATACTTTAAATTTGTCCAATCAGTTATCTTATATTTATTCTTCACTCGATCCATGCAAGTCCCTATGGTTTTCAAATAACCGTCACTCATCTTACATTTACACAGAATTTTCATAAGGCAAAGAATAAACAAAAATAGACATCCTTTCATTAAAACCTCTAGTGATAAATGGGGGACACTTTCTCTTTCAAATACATCTTCTAACTTTAAATCTTTTTCCTTATCCCCTTGAAACATGTACATGTCCATGGTCATTTTTTCGTTTTGATTACAAACTGTCATAGAAGAGCCAAGCAACACAAATAATCCCATCGCTGCCACCAGTGAAATGCAGCTACCACCCCAGCCCCACCCTGAGGTCGACAGAACACCAGACGATGCCATATTGTCTATTCCCTCAGGTAGAGACTTGGAGTGGATACAAAAAAAATATGGGAATATAGAGATCAAATAAAAGGGAACAGTACTAGAATATGGGAGAATAGACGGTAGCGGTCTATTCTCTTGGGAGTATGCTGCCACCACCTGCTCTTTTAATAGTGGAAGGGATAAAAGAAATGATAGTCATAGGAGAAGGGAGGAAAACAAGGAGTTTGGGTTAGAGCAGGAGAAAACCCAGTGAGAAATAATACAGGATAGTTAAAACAAGATAGGGGGTCCTGATAAGTACTGGCTCTTAGGGTAGCATGGCCTGAAAAACACGAGCAGTAGGCACCTTATCAGGGACTTGACTCCCCACAGAAAAATGATAACATCAATAGGTTATTATATTTAGTCTCTGACACATGGACCTTATATACATGGCTCAAAGGGAAAAGTAAAACATACCCAGGTAAGACCACTTACAATTTAATAAACACATTACAGGAGTATCTGAAAATATTAACACAAAAAAACATCTAGCAACAAATACTTAATTCTTAGTAGCAGGACTGGCTTACTGCTGTCAAAACCACCTCCCCACATAGTTCCCAAGGGACTCCATTACTTTCCATACTGAGGTTTAAATAGTCTTGATACATTCCTGCTTTGGGATACTCCTGAGACCTTCCAAATCCCAGATTACAAGTCTGGTCTGATCCTCCAGGACTATAGTGTTCAAGGTCTCTCTAGCACTCTCCTCTCATCAGTGTCTCTGGTGGATCTCTCCTACTTTGGAGGCATATCTTTGGGGGGTGCCTGGTTGCTGCTAAGACTTGTTAGCAGCAGTATAATCAATATGACAAGTTGAAAAAGGCTTCTTAAGCTGACAAAGGTGTGAGAGTGGTCATGGGAACTCTTCCGCGTGTTCCCTCCTTTGTTTTGAATAGCACTCCCTCTCATGTACACAAACTCTTTACAAATTCCTACACAAGAAGGTCAACTTGCCTCTATAAACAATAATTATTACAATGAATACTAATACTAGAAAAATAATCAGACACAAAGAAAATTAATGTTATACGCTATATTACAGATTAACAAAAATTCTAGAGAAAACATATTGGAACATACAATAACAGAGCAACAGAATGCGAAGATAATCACAGTTCAAATACATTTCTTGAGTTAATTAACAGCATTTATTTCTTTCCCCTGAGTTACAGAACTATGCACATGGTAAATAGATAAGGATATAGACAAGAAATATAAGTGAGGACAGTCATGAAATTTTCACAACTAATATTTATCACACCTTACATAAATAATGCTTGAGGGGCTGATTTGCTTCATTACAGTGCCCCCATTCTGATTTCTCCCCATTTATGCAAACTCTCTGTTGCATATTTGTCAACCATGCCTCTACCCAGGAAAAAATTTCTCCTCCTATTCCGTGTGCCTTTAAGTTTTCTCAATAGCCTCTGATGTGGAACTCTATCGAAAGCCTTACTGAAATCCATATGCACAATATTATATTCAATACCATGATCTACCTCCTCAAGCACCTTAGTGAAAAAAGTTAGTAAATTCGTAAGACAGGAACGCCCCTTTGTAAAACCGTGCTGAGATTCATTTATCAATTTATGCCTTTCAAGATGGCTACGAATTGCTTCGGCAATTATTGATTCCATGAATTTACCAACTATGGAGGTAAGGCTTATTAGTCTATAGTTCGAAGCTAAGGACCTGTCACCTGCCTTGTAAATAGGCCATTGATGACATGTCTAGGATTTTTAAACTGATAGAAGATAGAGGTATGGGTGTGTGTGGGAAACAGTCAGTTTGTAACACTAGGGCTGAAAACAGTAAATGTATAAAATACATTCATCATAGAGTTATAAATAAGGACAATGGATCAGGTCAGCAAACAAAGGGAGACAGCAGAGGTCAGCAAGAGACTAGCTCCCTTAAGGTTTATTATACTAATAGCAGGAGTGTAAGAAATAAGAAAGATGAGCTAAGATTAATTGCAAGTGCATGAAACATAGATATTATTGCTATAACAGAGACCTGGCTCAATCTGAAAGATAGAGAGATGCCTTCTGAATGTCACATACAAGGCTATACATTATTCCACACTGATAGGGTCAACAGGAAGGGTGGTGGAGTAGCGATGTATGTCAGAGACAATTTAAACTGTTGTGTTAGACAAGATATAAAATTGGAAGCGTCTGCCACTGAATCTGTTTGGTTACAGCTTCTTGAGGGCCGTGTAAAACTAATCTTGGGTGTGATTTATAGGCCCCCAAATCTTGATAGGGAGCTTAGTAAACTTCTATGGGACGAAATTCACAAGGCGTCTAGATATGAAAATGTTGTGTTAATGGGATATTTTAACTTTAGACAAATTGATTGGAACAATGTGATAGGAAATCTTAAGTATAGTGACTTTCCCCTGTTATTACATGTTATCATTGTATCCTTGTAAACCTGGTCCAGCCAGAAGAGGAACCTTCCAGTCAGCCAGACCATCTGTTTTTCAACTGATCCTTCTGTTTATGTATTATATTTGTTTAGTTTCTTTCTGGTGTTGCTTTGTATAACAGAATGATTATGTATCTCTGGTGTTACTATGTATAACATCTTGATCACTGTATCTCTGGTGTTACTATGTATAACATCTTGATCACTGTATCTCTGGTGTTACTATATATAACATCTTGATCACTGTATCTCTGGTGTTACTATATATAACATCTTCATCGCTGCATCTCTGGTGTTACTATGTATAAGAATGTGATCATTATATCTGGTGTTACTATGTATATCATTGGGATCACTGTATCTCTGGTGTTACTATGTATAACATCTTGATCGCTGTATCTCTGGTTTTACAATGTACAACAATGTGATCATTGTATCTCAGGTATTACTGTGTATAACAACGTAATCTTTGTATTTCTGGCGTTACTATGAATAACAGTGTGATCCTCTTACTACTGCTGTTACTATGTATAACAGTGTGATATTTGTAAATCTGGTGTTACTATGTATAACAATGTGATCTTCATGTATCTTTCGTTACTAAGTATAACAGAGATCACTACATCTCTGTGTGGTCATTGTATCCCCAGCTCTTGTGTTAAGAAGGTCACATGTGTGCTGGTGTGTCACCTCCAAACAATTAGAGATTTTCTGTCTGGTCTTCGAGAGAAAAAAATGCTGAAAAAATGCGTGTGAGCCGTAAAGTGCATTTACACATTCATAAAAATACTTCAAGAAAATATTAGTGCGCTTTGAGAAGAACAAAAGAACATAGTTTTTAGTGTAGCGTAGTCACAAGTTAAAGCAGTAATTGTACAGCTGGTACTGGGTAGCCTTCCCATGGCACCGTAAAAAACTATTGTTGGTGAAGAAAGATTGAATGTAAAACAAAGGGAGAAGGTCAGTAAGATCAATGGTTACAGCGCAAAATTCCGAACACTGAAATCAAGCTAATGAAGTATTGAAAACTGAGAAAATATAGGTAAGTGCACACACACACACACACACGTGCTGCCAGAGAGCTACAAATAGTCAACCGACTAGGACAAGTAAACCCAAAGTCAGAAATTCAAGTGAAAGTCATGTTGGTTAGTGAATGAACTGTGAGGCAACATATAACAAGTGCCATAACATAATAAACAATAGGAAGAAAATAGAAACAAAATAAAAGTAGTGAAGGTTGGCAGTAGTGTTATGGCTTATCTTGGCTAACTCGTCGGAACACGGGCAGTAGAATGGTAGGGTAGGTGAAGTGATACGGCCGTAGACTAGGCTTGGGTTTATTGTCGAATAGGGATAGTGTACACGGATGCAGAGAGTGTGAGAGGGGACTGGAACCCAGCTGGGTAGGACCTATTTCGGGGAGGTAGGCCACCAGAGTGAGAAAGAAACATGGCAGGCCAGCCTGACCTTGATAGGCCTATAGATGGCAGCACCGTAGTGCCGCGCAGTTTGAAAGGGACTCAGTATAGGCTGTTTACATCCGCTCGGCCACCTACTGCGTGTCGTCTCGACACGACAATACTGGCGGGCACGAAGGTGTAAACGAGCAACAAGCAATAGTTACCCAGGGGAAACTGGCTTCCGGTCACCTGACATTTACATATACAATATGATAATTGACGGTGCGGGCCTCGAAAACTCTCCCGTTTCGAGGGTCGGGGAAGAGAAAATCGGCCTGCCCGTACAACTGGACGGAAGACAGAACAAGCCGATGCTGGCACAGGAACTAGAGTCTTCTATATACAGGTTGTCCACAGGGCCCTGACATCAACTTGACTGCACATCCATGAGCGCTGTACCATCCTCACATCTGCAAACAATGACTGACAGTAGCATTTCCTAAGGTGTGACATTTAGCTCAAAAGGGCGATACTGCCCTTACATTTATACAGGCTTTACAAGACACACTGGGTGCACATACTCACAATAACATTATTTCCATGGAATTCATTATACTACGGGTACCCTGCTAGAATAAATTTTACATATTTACATGGTGTTGTCCACCCTGACTCCATTATTTACTAACTATACAATGTATGCGCATTAATCCCTATTTCTGCAAGCAAACAATTAGCGTAGCTAGCGTAGGAGTCGGACAAGTCAGTAGGTATGTCAATGTCACAAAAATGTACTGCTGTCCTGGGTCTCAGGCCATAAGTATGGAGCCTTACAGGACTGTCATCTGTCGTAGTGGTAGCGGGTGAGGAACTAGACAGGTTGTCACTAGTTTGAGTCTGATTGTGGATTTGCAATGCGCGCGATTCCAGCTCTGCTTTGGCTTGCACATGATTAATATACTTCATCTGGACAAGGTGAGCTTCTCTGATAGTTCTGGTAGCTATCTCCCTCACCTCGAACTTATTGCCGCAGAGCTGTCGTAGGACACGGTAAGGACCGACAAACTTGGGGACAAGTTTATGCATACCAGGGGTCTGCGTCGGGTTGAGCAACATAGCTTTGCAACCTGGTTCCACCTTACTTTCCTTAGTGTGGGCGTTGCGATCAGACGTGAACCTATCTGTGGCTTTTATTAGGTTCTCACGTACTCGCTGGAAGACAAGCTGTGTGGTCCGCATCTTAACTATACCGGTGTTATCTGTTATCGGTGTCATAAGTTGGACTAGGTGGAGCAAACAGGATTTTGTACGGTAAACGCTTATCATAGCCGTACAAGGCAAAATGGGGTGTCTCGCCAATCGAGCTGTTGAGGGAAGAGTTCAATGTACACTGAACATCTGGAATAGCCTCATCCCGTGTAGTACAACTCGGATTAACGGTTACTCTGAGCACCTCCAGGACTTTGCGGTTTGTACGTTCAGCAAGACCATTACTCGCGGGGTGACATGGAGCTACTGGTGCTTGGTGAATGTCAAACCTGGAACAAAGATCCTTCATTGTGGCATTTATGAACTCCGACCCATTGTCTGACAGGAGAACACGTGGGCAGGTATGATGGAGAACGATATGCTCTCGGCCGTTTTGTCAGGGATGGGTACTAACTCGCAGTACCGCGTCAAGTTATCTACCATTACAAGCAGGTGTTTATTACCCTTCTCCGAGGTCGAGAAGTTCGTCAACAGGTCGACAGAAGTTCTCTCCCAGGGCTCCTTTGTAATGGGATACTTCAGTATGGGATTGAGACTCGTGACAGTACTCTTGTGTTGTAAGCAAACGACACACTGGTGTACATACTTGGCAATTTCCGCTGCCATCTTAGGCCAGAAATATTTAATTCTTGCCTGTTTGATGCTGCAGTCCTTCCCAGGGTGCGCTGCGCCTGGGACATCGTGGATCAACTTGAGAGTCGCGAGTATCAGGGACTCCGGTATCACCAGTTGGTGTACGGTTCTGCTGGTGTCCACTAGTCGAGCTACACGACACAGTACTCCTTGATTGACCACTAAGTCTGTCAGTGGAACGGGCGACTTGACCCGCAGGCCAACGTCCTCCTTGGTTAGGAATCGAAGGACTGGTGACCACACCAGGTCCTGCCGTTGGGCTGTCTCTAGGTCCTCGATGGAGAATGAGTTGTCTGCACTGACAAAGGCTATATGCCTCGACAAGGCGTCAGCCACGACATTTTGCTTACCCGGTACATAGCAGACTTCGGGATTGTAGTCATTAAAGGTGAGAGACCACCGAGCATGTTTCCCAGAGAGATTCTTGTTTGCAAAAAGGGATAATAATGGCAGATGATCCCTGTAAATCTTGATATGATACTGGTAAATAATGTCTCTGAAGTGGTTCAAAGCCCAGACGATGGCTAACGCTTCTAGCTCTGTCACAGAGTAATTGACTTCAGCTTTGGTAAGAACACGGTGTTACAAAATGACACGATATCTATTAATAATAGACATCTCCAGTGAACACTAGAAAGGATAGCCCTTCTAGCATCCAGCCTGTTACTGGGCTTTGCAACAAAGTCAGTATCCTGGTTCAGTTATCCGACATATTATATAGCTTAAGAGGATTGCAACTGATAGGGTACTAACCAACCAGATATTTAAAGGTTTATTAACAAAGTGAGAAAATCTAGGGTAGCAAAGTAAATCAAATATAAAGATATTAATTAAGATATCAATTAGGTTAATTAGGAGGTAGCTCCTACACTGCTCTCATATACAATAAGTCTGTGCTGAGGGCACATATATATAAATGACTCAGAAGTACCACCAGGTACAATGTCAGTAATACAATAATATATACAAATAAGAATAAATGTGTGTATGAGTGTGCTCCCGGTAACTCTAAGACTCGACTCAACCAGTGTACGACAGAACAACTTCTCATAAGCTAGCTGTACTAACAAACTGACAATCAGAACAGCTTGATTGTCCAGAAATGACCACTTCACAGAACAGCAATATAACAGGCAACAGCAACACAGCATCAGGAACAAGGAGATAGAAAATCGACCTAACTGGGGACCATCAGTAGATCCTCCAAAACAGTCACAAATCTCCTTTCTACTGAAACTAGGTTCAGCATAAACAATCCCAAACTGTGGCGGTGCACAGATGCCTTATCGAAGTAGGTCCAGAGCTATAGCTTGTGACCTGAGTTTTATCAGAGTGTCAAGGTGACACACAACCCAGAACAAAGTCGAAAAATCACTGTCTAGTCTATTCTCTGTGAACAGAGTTACACAGAGTTCTGAGAAGTATGATTCGCCTCACCCACGAATGCATACTCTACCCAACAGAGTATAATGTCGAGAAAACAAGTAGAAATAGAGTGAGGTGTTGACTCGACGAGGGCAGCAGGCCAGAGAGAGAGAGGAAAGAGGAACAACCACCCAGCTCAGGTGTGTTCAGAGACTCACTCCTCTCAGCAACTAGACGCCGGCAGCGTAACAGTAGTTTGCCAACACCAAGGCAGTTACGACACTCCAACACCATATAAAATATTACATCCTACCTAATAAATATAGCTAAGTCAAATAATAGTCTAATAATAATATAAAGCAAAATATTAACGATTTAGCTATTATCGAGAATATTAGCAATATAAAATTATAGAAAATGGTAATATACATTATATACATTGAGGCCCAATTCAAGGGGCGCAATACCCCCCCATCACGACAAACAGCTATTGGCTGTTGCTTACCATTAGATTCCTGCGACAAGACTGCACTGATGCCAACTTTGCTGGCATCTGTCGTCAAGGTGAACGCTTTGGTGAAATCAGGGAATCTAAGGACTGGGGCTGATCTCTTCTTTCTTTCAACAAGTCGGCCGTTTCCCACCAAGGTGGGGTGGCCCAAAGAGAAAACAAAAGTTTCTCTTTTAACTTTAGTAATATATACAGGAGAAGGGGTTACTAGCCCCTTGCTCCCGGCATTTTAGTCGACTCTTATGACACGCATGGCTTACGGGAGAAAGAATTCTGTTCCACTTCCCCTATTTTTAAGTGTGAGGAAAGCTCTTTCTTGGTCACATGTCCACTCAAAGGGGACATCTTTCTTAAGGAGCTGAGTCAAGGGTGCAGCTATGGTGGAGAATCCGGCTAGGCCTACGAAGGAGCAGACAGCATCTGCCGTCGTAGGTCTAGGGATGGGCAGGAATGACATGAAGTACCATTCGTGGCCGCGATATGGGCTACTGCCTGACCAATCATTGAGAAGGCGTTGTCCTTCCCCCGATGGGACCTGACAGGAGAGGCATCAGTGCCATCTGTGGCAGAAGCTTGGGTACCGTGATGGTCACTGCGTGT
Source organism: Cherax destructor (assembly GCA_009830355.1). Taxonomy (NCBI): domain Eukaryota; kingdom Metazoa; phylum Arthropoda; class Malacostraca; order Decapoda; family Parastacidae; genus Cherax; species Cherax destructor. The sequence goes on from WNWK01025043.1 coordinate 24,909, forward strand.
CTGAGTCATAGCGTCAGTTACAAGCACAAAATAAGTCACGGAGAAAGGGAAAGGGATCAAAGCAAGAATTGATATGCAATCGGCTAAAACTCAACACAGAGTCAGAGAGGACACAACACGGTGTTACTCGAAAACTGCTTATTTGTTAACAAATGCGTGAATTACGTCAAAAAAACAAAAAGAATGGTACACTCTGAAACTCAAGGAAAATTTTGGATACAAGTGAATTAATTGCTGGGGTGTTCACAGCACAGAAACAGAGATAACTGGCAAGAAAATTGCATGAAAATGAGTGGGTATTACACACACTGTACTGTAGTACAGGCTTGCTCAACACACAGCAAAATGTTGCAGGTGCTGGCCGGTGCAATTAGGTATGGCAAAAATATGAATTCACTTGCAGCAAGGTAAGGAGACAAGGCAATTGAAAATAACAGTCTTCAATGGTACTAAAAACAGTCACAAAAATTTTCTGTATCAAGAAGTGCTGAATTTCACACAAAAAGCCAATGAGTAAAATGCAAAAAATGGTAAAAATCAATAATAATAGGGGCAAAAAGTTACAGGTGGCAAATGAGTGTACACTGACACAAGAAAAAAAAAATTGTCAAGCAATTTCTGGTTCAAAAGTATGGAATTTCACAGGTAATTATTGAAATAATGGCAATTAAGCACGTTCCTGGGAATTCAATTGCAGAAACTGATAATGCACTCAATGACAGGGCATAAACATTAACAGAATGCAATACACAGGTGAATGAGCATAAACAAAAATATGGCAAAGAAATAATATGGAGAAAACATAAATTGAGACACTGGAGAAAATGCAGGTGTCTAGTCACAAGTTGTTGAATTCAGGCAGAAAAAAACTGACACTGGCAAGTTTTAAAATTACACTTTGAACACACTAACACATCAGAACTGTGCAGGGTTGTCAACAACTTGAGGCTAGCTTGCAGCTTCAACAATCAAAATAATAGCAAACAGATATGACTTGCAATTAAAAAGGAATATATATATATATATATATATATATATATATATATATATATATATATATATATATATATATATATATATATATATATATATATATCAAAAACACTGATCTCTGGCCGACGGAGACTCGACCCTACGAACCTTGTGACAGGAACGCAGTGCTTTACCGACCGTACCCCACTGGACCAATACCTTGGCATCCAGCTTTCGCTAGACGTTATTCCAAGGCAGCCAGCTTTCAGGCAGGAAGGCTTACAGCTTTTCATCTCATCCCCTGCATGCATCGACACAACTAGAGATTTATACAATGCTAGGAATTCGCAAGAGCAGGCGAAATATTCACAAACACTGATCTCTGGCCGACGGAGACTCGACCCTACGAACCTTGTGACAGGAACGCAGTGCTTTACCGACCGTACCACACTGGACCAATACCTTGGCATCCAGCTTTCGCTAGACGTTATTCCAAGGCAGCCAGCTTTCAGGCAGGAAGGCTTACAGCTTTTCATCTCATCCCCTGCATGCATCGACACAACTAGAGATTTATACAATGCTAGGAATTCGCAAGAGCAGGCGAAATATTCACAAACACTGATCTCTGGCCGACGGAGACTCGACCCTACGAACCTTGTGACAGGAACGCAGTGCTTTACCGACCGTACCACACTGGACCAATACCTTGGCATCCAGCTTTCGCTAGACGTTATTCCAAGGCAGCCAGCTTTCAGGCAGGAAGGCTTACAGCTTTTCATCTCATCCCCTGCATGCATCGACACAACTAGAGATTTATACAATGCTAGGAATTCGCAAGAGCAGGTAAATATTCACAAACACTGATCTCTGGCCGACGGAGACTCGACCCTACGAACCTTGTGACAGGAACGCAGTGCTTTACCGACCGTACCACACTGGACCAATACCTTGGCATCCAGCTTTGCTAGACGTTATTCCAAGGCAGCCAGCTTTCAGGCAGGAAAGCTTACAGCTTTCATCTCATCCCTGCATGCATCGACACAACTAGAGATTTATACAATGCTAGGAATTCGCAAGAGCAGGCGAAATATTCACAAACACTGATCTCTGGCCGACGGAGACTCGACCCTACGAACCTTGTGACAGAAACGCAGTGCTTTACCGACCGTACCACACTGGACCAATACCTAGGCATCCAGCTTTCGCTAGACGTTATTCCAAGGCAGCCAGCTTTCAGGCAGGAAGGCTTACAGCTTTCATCTCATCCCTGCATGCATCGACACAACTAGAGATTTATACAATGCTAGGAATTCGCAAGAGCAGGCGATATTCACAAACACTGATCTCTGCCGACGGAGACTCGCTCTAGAACCTTGGACAGGACGCAGTGCTTACCGACCACCACACTGGACCAATCCTTGGCATCCAGCTTGCTAGACGTTATCCAGCAGCCAGCTTTCAGGCAGGAAGGCTTACAGCTTTTCATCTCATCCCTGCATGCATCGCACAACTAGGATTTATACAATGCTAGGAATTCGCAAGAGCAGGCGAAATATTCACAAACACTGATCTGGCCGACGGAGACTCGACCCTACGAACCTTGTGACAGGAACGCAGTGCTTTACCGACCGTACCACACTGGACCAAGGTTCGTAGGGTCGAGTCTCGTCGGCCAGAGATCAGTGTTTGTGAATATTTCGCCTGCTCTGCGAATTCCTAGCATTGTATAAATCTCTAGTTGTGTCGATGCATGCAGGGATGAGATGGCTGTAAGCCTTCCTGCCTGAAAGCTGGCTGCCTTGGAATAACGTCTAGCGAAAGCTGGATGCCAAGGTATTGGTCCAGTGTGGACGGTCGGTAAAGCACTGCGTTCCTGTACAAGGTTCGTAGGGTCGAGTCTCCGCGCCAGAGATCAGTGTTTTGAATATTTCGCCTGCTCTTGCAATTCTAGCATTGTATAAATCTCTAGTTGTGTCGATGCATGCAGGGGATGAGATGAAAAGCTGTAAGCCTTCCTGCCTGAAAGCTGGCTGCCTTGGAATAACGTCTAGCGAAAGCTGGATGCCAATGTATTGGTCCAGTGTGGTACGGTCGGTAAAGCCTGCGTTCCTGTACAAGGTTCGTAGGGTCGAGTCTCCGTCGGCCAGAGATCAGTGTTTGTGAATATTTCGCCTGCCTGCGAATTCCTAGACTGTATAAATCTCTAGTTGTGTCGATCATGCAGGGATGAGATAAGCTGTAAGCCTTCCTGCCTGAAAGCTGGCTGCCTTGAATAAGTCTAGCGAAAGCTGGATGCCAAGGTATTGGTCCAGTGTGGTACGGCGGTAAGCACTGCGTTTGCACAAGGTTCTAGGCGAGTCTCCGTCGGCCGAGATCAGTGTTTGTGAATATTTCGCCTGCTCTTGCGAATTCCTAGCAATATATATATATATATATATATTTATATGTACTACCCATATATATATATATATATATGGGTAGTACAATGAACAACTTTGAGCAGGAGCAATTAATTAGTTGGGAGGCTAGGTGCAGAATAATGCACTAGGATTTAAAAATGCAAAAATGTGTGTGCAAAATGCAACAATGTTGCTGAATAATCGCAAATTACACAAACATGTGCACTGCTACTGGAACTGAATAAGTCACTGAAAGTATGGGCTTCAGTGATAACTGTACTTGGGGCAGGGCAATTAAATAATGTCACAAATTCTTACTAAAATGCTAGACAGTCACTGTTTACTTAGCGTTGATTGTTGATGGGAGGAGACACAAGTGGGCAAATTCTGAAACTGTAGGTGTGGACTTGTGGCTGCATGAGGCGATACACTCACTGAGCACTTGCGGACGTCTATGGGGTCGTCAGTGGCACATAAATAATGTGCAAAGCTTGGGAAGAACGGGAAAAGGTCTTTGAACTCTGTGAAAACAGGGAAGTTTAGTAAAGTGGCAATAAAAATGCTAGGAGGTGCAGCAAGCTGCTGGGCCCTGTGTTTACACTGGGTTGGTGTCTGAATGCACTGCCGACTGTGGCTTTGGAAACGCAGATGGACACGGGAAATGAAGCAACAAAACTAG